>JBAKBP010012101.1:0-69190 GCA_037953745.1 Lithodes maja | reverse complement strand
GTACTTTGCATTCCCTATCTTGTCCACGCTGTCGTCAACTCGAGGCAAAGGGTAAGGGTTGGTAGTGGTCAAGCCATTTAGCCTACGAAAATCTATGCAGAACCGCACCTTGCCGTCAGGTTTTGGCTGCAACGTGACGGGTGATGTCCACTTCACATAACCTTCAGTGATCATCCCTCTCTCAACCATGTACTTTAACTCCTCCCGTAAAGCTGGCAACTTTACCGGGGGCACACGGTAGGGCACTGACTTGAAGGGCACATTATCACCGACGTCCACGTCGTGCGTTACCTGAGTAGTGAGACCTGGGTGTTCGGCGAAAACAGAGGGGTATGACCTGAACAGGCCTAGGACAGCAGCACCCTGGTGCTCAGGCAGGTGACTTACAGCTTGCCTAGCCTCTTGTTCAGTATTCCCCGCCCACTGTTCCGCGGAAATGACACAGTCCCAGCTATCCTCCTCAGCAGCATGACTGTCCCCACCTCCTTCTCCACCCTGGCCGCTGCAGGCCAGCACAGGGACAGTGAGAGGCTCTGAGGGGCGTCTCACATACTCTTTCATGAGGTTAACATGACATAACTGATGTTTTTTTCTACGGTCAGGTGTTGCAACGAGATAATCAAGGTCGGACAGTTTCTTAGCCACCACATACGGCCCAATAAACTTGGCAGAAAGGGGGTGTCCAGGCAAAGGTAAAAGCAACATTACCTCCTGACCCACCGAAAACTCCCGAAGCTTCACCTTGGCGTCATACTGGTGCTTCATGACCGCCTGTGCATTAACCAAGTTATTACCTGCCGCTGCCATGCAACCTATAAGTCTCTCCCGGCTCTCAAGGATATATTTAAGTACAGACCCCGGCTTCTCTTCGCCCTCCCAGATCTCTTTCACCATACTTAAAGGTCCTCTCACATTATGGCCAAAGACTAGTTGATTTGGACTGAACCCCAGGCTCTCTCCTGGGACTTCACGTGCAGCGAACAGAACATACGGCAGACCCAAATCCCAATCAGTGTCATGTTCTGCACAGTAACAGCGTAGCATACTCTTCAGGGTCGAGTGCCACTGCTCCAAGACTCCCTGACTCTCGGGATGGTAGGCTGACGACACTACAGAACATATACCGTGCAACTGAAGGGTTTGCTTGAACAATTTGGATGTAAAATTGCTCCCCTGGTCTGACTGCACCTCACGTGGAAATCCATAACGGGAACAGAACAATAATAAGTTTTTAACAACTGCCTTTGCCGAGCCGTTTCTCATGGGGTATGCGTCCGGGTATCTCGTAGCCACATCCATGATTGTCAACAGGAATTTATTGCCACTACTAGTAGGCGGGAAAGGGCCAACCAAATCTACTACAACTTTGCTGAACGGAGGCCCGGTGACAGGTATGGGAAACAAAGGTGCCTTCGGGATTGTCTGGTTAGGCTTCCCCGTTGTCTGGCAGGTCGCACACCCAGCCACCCATGCACAGACATCAGCCTTGACCCCAGGCCACCAGAAAAACCTGCCCAATGCCGCCAATGTTTTTGTTACCCCCAAATGACCCGCCACCGGCACATCATGCGCCAGACACAATAAGGACTCTCTATACTTATTTGGAACAACCACCTGGTCTACTACCCTCGCACCGCCCTCCCACTTCGATTTGGGGTCTAGAAATCTGCGGTACAATATCCTGTTGAGCCTAAAGAAATCTCCCGGCTTCGCATCCCCATCTTCCTCCAACTCTATGGCACCATTGCTATAACGAGCTAGGCTAGCGTCTTGCAGCTGCTGCTCACTAATGTCCCTGGGCGTCAATGCATCAAGATGGTTTTGTAATAAGACATTACCCCGGCTAGTAGGCTCTACTGCCTTAGTGGCTCTCGCTACAGCTCTTGCCTCACGCGAAGTCTTACCCAACTCTGCCTTGTTACACACCATATCTGGGCCAGAGTCAACTCCCGTGTTTATTATAGGTCCAAGTACCGAATCACCGAGAAGTGCAGCAGAATCAATGTCCCTTTTCCTGCCCTTAGCAACCTTCTCCTGATCCTTCCTCCACTGTCCCCGAGGTTGAGTGCTAGGCTGTGCAGGAGCCGCAGAGCGAGATCGGGTTACCACACAGGCCATCTCATCCTGTTGGCACCTCCCAACCCATTCCCGATTCTCACCATCCACGTCGGCCGCCCTCTCGGCAACGACTAAGGGTGGAGTCCCGGAAGTGGGCACCGCAAAGTCGTTGCCGAGAAGAAGGTCGACGCCCTCAACTGGCAAACACTCAACGATCCCTACATCCAGCTCCCTGCACACCTCTCCCACTCTCAACTCCAACCTCACAAGTGGGTATGACCTCGTAGCATTTATACCCTGCACCACAACAACTCTGGCCGCATTTATCGGTTTCCCTGTGAAGTTCCTCAACAAAGTTTGCGAAGCCCCCGTATCCCTCAGCAAGTCAACCCTCCGTAGTTCACTCCCCCAGCTCACAAACCCGTGCCCCCGATGGCTACAGAAAGTGTCCCGGACAGGTGTCGAGCCTTCCGTACGCTTCTTTACCGCGTGTGCCTCAGCTGCTGACAACCTACCCCGGGCAGTTGCTGCAGCCTTCAGAGACACACCGATACTGTGAACCAATGACACCGGCTTAGCGGGAGTGTTACTAGGGCACTCACGTGAATAATGGCCTAGCTTCTGACATTTGTAACATTTCACATCCCCAATGGGCTTCTTCCCTTGTGCGGGCGAAGAAGGGGCCTGACCTTTAGTAAACGGGAGAGGCTTGTGTTTGTAGGTGTTATTAGGTGCAATGCATTTAGTGTGGTTATGTGTGTCATAGGATTTGTTATTATCGAAAACTCTGGTGGGTGGGGTATAGCGCCCCTTCTGCCCTGACTCAGCCCTCTGAGCGGCACCGCAACCACGAATCAATGATAATCTGAGGTCTGCCATCTTGGCAGCCTCCTCTACTGTCTTGGGACATTTTTCCTTAATGTTCAGCGTTAGATCGGTTCCAGTACATTTGTAAAACTGTTCCAGATAGAAAAGTTGCTTAATTTCCTCAGCCGACTCTGCGTGCTCGGACCGAAACCAGTTATTACCTGCATCTGTTAAGTCCCGTGCGTGCTCCATAAAACTGACGTCGCTCTTCTTATTCACGCCACGGAACTTCAATCTATAAGTTTCGGGTTGCAGTTCGTAGGCCCGGAGCACAGCCTCCTTCACCAGTCCATACACTACACTCTCGTCCAGTGACAGTGCATCGTAGGCTTTCAACCCCTTACCCACTAGACGTGATGAAACTAATGCTGCCCATTTAACCTCCGGCCAGTCATACTCACGACACTTCTTTTCGAAACGAGCAAAAAACTCAGTCACTGCTGTCTCATCAAATGCGGGTACTAACTTAATTAAATGCGAAAGTGAGTCTGTAACCCGGTGCCCACCACCGAGATGACGCCCCGTGGTCTCTACTCTAGACTTCTCGACATCCATTTCAGCCTGGTACCTGGTTGCATCCTGATTGGCTTGGATTCTAGCAACCTCTATGCGTTCTATACTAGCCTGTTGTATCTGAGTCTCCTGCAGCTTAATCCGTTCTATACTAGCCTGTTGTATCTGAGTCTCCTGCAGCTTAAACTTAGCTAGTTCTAGCTGAAATAACATCTCAGGAGACAGGCCTGGGGGGGGAGAGCACAAAATGGGGGATCCACACCGAGACGTGTTTACGGGTAAGCCAGCTTGCCCTTGAGAACCCTCCTGCTGCATCGTGCTAAGACTCGCTGGCTGAGGGCCCAGCTCAGGGGTAGAGTGGAATGGAGGCTTGGAGGGAACCCCCCAAGACCCCACTCCACCCACCGCCCCATCGCCATCACCCAACAAACATGCCACCAAATTCTTCTTGGGCCAACTGTCAGGACAGTCCCGCCCCAAAACCGTGGCTAAACAGCGAAGACCGTAACAATCAATAGCCTGCAGGCGCTGTTCGGTCAAAGGTGTCTGCAAAAATGCCCGGGCATCCCTCTCTCCACTTATAACACTCCCCTCCCTAAACATCTGTTGTACTTGCTGGTTACTAGGCTGTACCGTGTTATCCTCCCCCGTAAATGATGAGTCATTAGACATAGTGCTGGTTATACAATTGCTGTTCATAAAAAAAAAGAAGTGCTTATTACTAATTGCAGTCTCGACTCACAAAATGTTAAAGGTGCTTGAATGACTCTACTCTAGACACCCCCAACGAAACAATCTGCAAGTCCACCAATACAATAATGACACAATAAAAATTCCTCCAATATGCAAGAAAATTCTAGCCAGCTCTACTAGGTAGCATAGAATAGTTCTCCAAAAAACATGTGATAGGATACTACTGAATCTTGTGCAAGGTCGCCATTTTGTTACGGCTGGATCGGCAATACATATTCGGGATTCTTGATCGTAGGACAGAAATGGCTTATGTGACAACGACACGCTCGATTCCAGTCCCAAATACTATATGCTCCAGACAACAAAAGCACCAACGCCCTACAGAGTTATCGTCTACGGTAACGAGGTACCTTAACTCGGTGAAAGTGTACAACAGGGGTAGGCTATGAGGCTAAACTCCCTCAGACATTTATAGGTTACGTTATTACTAAAGAAATGCAATACTCAAGAAACTACGTTAATATTAAGCCTCTAATAATGTAGAATAGAAGCAGGCTAAAGGTATGACAGTGAAATGCTAAATGACAAATGTACACGCCTACTTGAAAGCGCGTGCACTAGAATAACTGTCCCCTACTAACATGCACTAGCATGTAGCATACAAGATGTTCATGATCCAGTAGATACCTAATAATACACATGGAAGGAACATAAATAGTAGTCACTTATTATAATAATGAATCTATACTTGGAATAACTAAAAGGTTGCAGGCAACAGTACTGCGCCGGTAGCCTACTACCGCATAGGCTACTTCGCTTCTCTCACTCTGTCTCCCCTCTGAGTCCGTATGCGCCCTACGCAATAGAACTCCGGACACAGCAGCAAAACGACAGTGCAGTTAATTGATACATGAAAGTATTAATAGTGTTGTCTTGTGTGTGAGTAATGTGTATTGTAAAGTGTTACATACATAAACTTAAAGAGAGCTGCAATGCATAGTAAAATAAAGATATAACCCACTCATCATCCCCATGTGTTCTAGCTAGCAGGCCAAGTCACAGGAACAACGAGTCCCAGCACCGAAAGCGAGAACCCAGGAAAAGACTGCAGAGAACACAAGGACAGATAAATTACGTTACTCTACTATACCGGCACTACGAGCGAGCTGTAGTCTCTGGTACTGCACTCGCTCCTGGCTCGGTAGGCAAATCAAGGCTAAGTCCTCGCCCCTCTACAGACAACTCCTGGGCATGGTCGGGCTCTTACACATGGCACTAGTCTAGTCACAGATTGGATGATGAGCTGGGCATATAACTCGTGAACATGTAGAACGTTCACCAACTATCCTCATCAAGAAGATCGCTGTTCACATTAACCCCTTAAATCTAATACATGTAAATATATGCTTGTCCTAAGAGTAATACGAGAGGTGAGTGCTGAAACTCCTTTAGGACCTCAAGGGAAGGTTATGCATTTAAATAGAGAGAAGAATGAAATGAGAGTAATGTCGTCAGAGAGAAAGAGTGCAACCGTGAGAAATTGGGAGAGAGGGCAAGGGATGTTAGAATCTCAAAGGTTCTAGGCAACCTGATCATGGAACACACAGCGAGCCTCCAGGCAATGTGCAGTACGACAACATGGGCAACCCAGGCAGCATAGGCAGGCGGCAATGGACTACCAACCCTGTCGCACCTAGCTATAAGCGCAAGGCTGCCAACCGGTCCATACGTCTGGCAACCACCACTCCGGCAGCGTGGCGCGTTGCTACCCTCTCGCTCTGAAAACTAACTCACTCTCTCTCTCTGAACTCCCATTGTCTTATCTATCAACTTCTCTATTGATACTACATATTAAATGGAAGGTCTCGACATGGCTTAAAACAAAACCCACCACTGGTTAGCACATGACGAGACCTTTGCAGAGATACAAAGAACATAGTTATACGTTGTCACACTCAATATAAGCAGCCAGCACGGTACAGCGGTACAGCGGTACCACACAGTGGCGGTACAGTGGAGTACCAAGGAGTACAATCAGGTTGCGTTGCCACGCACTGGGTGCGTCACAATATCAACTTGAAAACAACATAAGCAGATTGCTTGGATTATCGTTAATTGTTCAATTCGATGACTTACTTTATAGTAAATCATTACAATGGGTAGCGCCGAACTGTTTACTGATAATGGAAAGTCACAGTAATTAAGCTAGTAATTAAGAATCCACTGAGAAAAATATAATGCAATAATCATAGCGTGTCATATTACATGTTAAGGTAGATTAAGAATTGGTCAACCACATTGCTGTGAATAGTGGTATGGAAGAAAAACAGATTTACTCTAATATCAACAAAATTAGTTAATACAAAGAAACACGTTTCGGCTCATTTAAAGTGTTTTCTCTAACTGGGCCGATATTATCTTGTTTTTATGATATATATATATTTGGTTATAATTTGGTCCAAGCTAGATTACAATGTGATCCAACTTGTCTTGATGCGTGGATTGCAACATCCCGTTTCAATTTCTTATATATTTATACGATTGTTCACACTAACCAGGACGCCAAGGTTGGCAACTTTGAGTGTTTTGCAACGGAGTATATCTATTTATTGTCTATAACACATTGTATAAGGTAAAGAATAGAATACGAGTTAATAATTGAGAATCAGTAAAGGTAAAAAGAACAGTATTATTAAAACACCAAAGTCATTTTTATGGACAGCTTTGAATACGATGATTAGGAAAATTATATGCTCGGTTAGGAGAGAGAAGGGGGAGAGAAAAAGAGAGAAGGGGGGAGATAGGGGAAGGAAGCAGAGAGAAGGGGAAGAGGGGGGAATGGCAAGTTCGAAGGATAGAAACTTGATTGTCTGTATATTAAATTCCATAAATAACGCAACACCTGATGTGTGTTACTTATTTGTGATCCGGCATGGGCTAATCTAATAATATAGCCTGTGTGTTATGTTAACATAAACTTATTCTGCGTGCTGTTGTAGAACACACACACACACACACGTTTGACTCCTCCTCCTTCCAACCTCTATATTAACCCCGCCCCCTTTTATTAGAAGCGATTAAAGGGCCATCTATTAAAAGATAAGTGAACTAATACATTGCCTCAGGCCATGACAACAAGTTCTGTCGTAGACTGTACAGCACAAATTCAATCCCAATAATATCTTCCCATTGACATATCGGGATTTGAACCCGGGTCCATTGGATTACCAATCCAGTGGCATGACCACTCCACCACTCCACCTCCTTTAATGAAAGGAGGGTATCTGTTGTTTTTAGTTGTGAGTTAATATTCAGTAATAAGGGGTACTTATGTTGGGTGTAGGTTTGGGAATCATTATGTGGACGAGGGGTGTGTGCTATTTTGCTTGGAGATTTCACTTATTTTATAAAGGCCATAGCAAATACTATATAATAATATTTTACTTTAATGGAGCTACACAAATTATGAAATCTTTGGTTAGGACAGCCTGACAAAATACAACCACATGTGAACTATAGTTGATACAGATAGGGAGGGAAACGGGGTGGGGCGGAATAAAGGAAAACAAATAAATACAGTACTGTATAAACGAAGGTTATATTATAAGGTGAAACAAAAAAATAATAAAACATAACCTTGTACTGTATTCCTAAATGTGTCAGCCTCGAGAGAAACCCAATTAACATACTATTTATTGAACTAAATTGTTCGCAGAGTCGTATTGTGTGTACTAGAGATGGAACGAGTATCAATTTTCCATATTTGCGAATGCGAATGTGAATTTTTAGTTGTAAACTTCGTAAAAGCGAATGCGAATTGCGAATATTTCAATCCTTATTCCATCCTTCAACCAACAAACGTTAATTAAATTACTATGCAATTAATTACTGGAAGTTAGTGACGATGGGAATGTGGTCCTCAATGTTAATATCACAAATGAACTGTATGAATTATTTTTGAACATACAGTATTGTAAAAGTTCGGCCATAGAAAATTGAATAGTTAAAATTAAATCCATAAAATGTTCTATGTTTCCAGGATGCGCTACCGCTACACTTCCTCAGTCCCAGTGTTGCCGTTGTTTATCCTAACATACCAGATTTGATGCATTTGACTCTCTTTAGTACATTTGGTACATCTTTCAATAAAATAATCAATATCTGGTGCTAAATACGAAATCAGCGAGGAAATATGATGGAATATTTGTTATTGACATGCTATTTGATTGGATATGTCTGAAATGGCAATATTGTGACAGTTCAATTGTCCAGGTCCAGCACACATTCGATTACCAGGCAGTGATGCCATTTTAGAATAAATTGGTGCTTTTCATTGGTTTGATCTGGTACTATTAAATAAAGTCAAGTGGCAACACTGCTCAGTTCTCCTTTATTCCACTCTAGCGGGTCCAACGCACATCTACACTATTATTTATTCGTTTGTGTTAACTTTAAAATTAAAGTTTTATATATTATATATTTTTTAAAATTTTCCATTGGTTTCGTGAACATATTCGCATATTCACAGATAGCTATGAATGGAAATGCGGATGCGAATACGAATGCGACTATTGAAAAACATGGCGAATAATTATTCGCACATGCGAAAGCAGAAGCGAGTATTCGGTCCATCTCTAGTGTGTACACCTCCATCACCTGGGCGACACACTAGAAAAAACAAAATAAGATAAACAAATTAAATAAAAACCCTGTCAGACAAAACAGTTGTAAGTGTTCTGTCAACAGGTTTGTTCATGGTAGTACAAATATGCTTAACTCGGAAAAGTGCAAGGACTCTTAAGAAGTTTTACTGGGCGAAAGCGCCAGGACTCTTAAGAGTTTAGGCATAAAAAAAGGCCTTTCAAAATACCTCAGAGGCACTCAAAACAAAGCAATATTTGATTAAGTGAGATAATTCCCCTCCATACCTCCTCCACATTCTCCCCCTTACCCCCCTCAATTATCACCTATATTTTCTCTTATTACCCCTTTTATCAGGTAATGTTCGGCGCGAATTTCCCGCCTGCGGTCTCAGTGTCACAGGGGAGGCAGTTAGAGATCTTAGCAAGAGAGATACTTCACTTGCAAAACGTCAGTATCGATCAGGAAGTGAGAGAAAGAGGATATACGTCGCGTCGCGCCGGCTCTCCCCTCCTGATATGATCGGTCGGCAATAATACATCTTTTTCACCGCCCAAATACTATTCCCACTTGTTTTATTGCTGTTACATGTTAATATCTTCATATTAAACGTAAAATAGGCGCATATGAATAAGTAATAATGATAAAATTATGATTTTCGTCGGGAATGAACCAAAATACCTTTGCCTGGCGGGACATTTCAAATACCATAGCTCTGCCGTTTAACCTCTCAGCTGCGCAGTCCCTGTAGTATACACCATACCGCTGTGCGTAGGTATTGAGACTCATTCCTCATTAAAATCGTTAATTTACCATAAATATAATCATTACTTATCCATATGCGCCTATTTTACGTTTAATATGAAGATAGTAACATGTTACAACAATGAAACAAGTGGGAATAGTGTTTGGAGGATTAAAAGCATGAAATAAAGTAAAACGGTTCATCCATGGAGTTCAGAGAGAGAGAGAGTACACCCTCCCTCCACCAGCTCTGACGTCATAAATAAACCGGTAATTACAGGAATAAGAGAAAAATAGGTGATAATAATTATTGAAGGGAGAGGGGGGGACTTTGACTGATGTGGAGAAGTAATAATTATGAGGTATGGAGGGAAAGAAAAAGAAAAAAAGTTTCAAGTGCTACTGGGGCCTTTTAAACGTTCTTTTTTAGGCCTAGGATCTTAACCCTCTCCGAAATATGATGCATTTTAGAGCCTATTAAGGATACTTTAAAGCCTTTGTTACCATCAGAGGTATTTAGAAACCTTTAGTTTAGTTACTTCAACCTCTGCAGTTGTCTTTGAGTTAGCTGTGGGCAAAAAACTAATATTGGAGAGGTAATTATAAGAGTGAGAGAATTCTATTCCTTATTGCTAATCTGGCAACCTCTGCATCATATGAGCGTGAAAGGGTTAAGAGTCTCCACGCAGCCGCCCAGTAAAACCTCTTAAGAGTCTCTCCGCAACTGCCAGGTTAAAGAGTAAAAGTTGGGACCCACTTTCTCAGTTTCAACTATCACTCTCACTCCTTATATACAGTATATGTATATATATATATATATATATATATATATATATATATATATATATATATATATATATATATACAGTATATTGTCACAATGACCAGGGTCTATAGGGTCTTTTAGGAGTAGCTAGACTCGACTGGTGCCAGATTTATTAAAGCAGCTGTGCCAAGTCTATTAGAAAGACCTGGTATTGTGAGTTTCACTCCGATACCCTTCCAATTACACATGACTAGTTTTGTCGTACCTCTAAGCATTTTTGTCTCAATAAACATTTGTGTAGAATGAGCCAATAGAGTGTTACTAGTTTCGTATATGAAGTTATGTTTTAGTGGCAACATTGTAATTTGCAAGCTGGAAGTAAGTATGGGAGGGAGGAAGAGTGCTCTTGTCTCGTGAGGGGGGGAGGGGGCGGTGAGTTTGCCAGCCTCACGAGTTTCAATTAATTATGTGATCATTGCTAGTTCAGTTGTGTTACAATATAAAGATGTACTTTTTTTTCTCTGCCACACTGTTTTAGTTAATTTGTTAACACAGGAATACTTTAGTATAAGTTATTCTTGTGAAGTGTCTTAGTGTTATCATATCGTGTGGTGATATCTTGCAACCTCTTAGGCTGGCCTCCGTGTTGCTCAGCAACACCAGGCACCCTCATTCTCTCGTTGGCGGCCAGACTAGGTAGTTGGTGTCCTCTCTTTCTTGTGACCCATCAGTCTGCCCCGTTTGTTTGTCCTTGCTTGCATAATAGTAACGTAACGTAATTAACAGAGGATCCTAGACATTCATTTCTTCTTTTAATTATCCTTTTCCTCTGATCAGTATTTATTATATTTCCCTTTGTTTTATATATTCTGTCCCTCCGGTGGCTGACTTCGGAATTCGTGATGGGGAAGAGCTGGGAGGCTGGCCGGGGTCCTTACTAATAAGCACTGTTAATCCCATAGACAGTCCACACATACTCACATCCATAACCCCTACATATTTTTCCCGTGATTGTGCTTAGGACCAGGACCCGGTAGCAACCTTGACGGTTCTGCCCCAGCAATTGTTTGTTCCCTATCTCGGGTTTCGAACTGAGGCAACGGAGTGTTTAATATTAATTAGGAATCCAGCTTCAGTCTGGACCCCCCCCCGCCCATAGTTAAGTGAGTGTGGGAGGTGAACTCTAATGCCCCTTTCCCACTGGTGAGACAAGTCACGATTTTCGTCACCGATGACATAGTTTTGTCAAATTCGCAAGAATACGTGTGACGTTGACGATTTTGACCATTACAAACAGATGACAAATTATACTCAGCGAAGATGTCGCCGATGTCGGCAACGCAATCGCCGACCTTCTGCGACGTTATCGGCGAAGTGAGCGATGTTTCGCCGATGACCGCTGCGAGGCATGTCACATTTTCAAAAATATCTTGCGAAATCATGCGAGGATGAAAGAAAACTCGCCGTATGTTCTGCGACGTCTTCGGCGATTCAGATGGTTCGGCGTATTGAAACCTAATGGGGGTAAACGTCTTAAAACACCCAGAGTGCCAGGTCCGTATATATACGGACTATAGGGTCTTATCACGCACAGTGCCAGGTCCGTATATATACGGACTCGCCGAAAACAAATCGTAGGAGGGAAACGACTACACCTATGGCTTTCATATTTCTACCACATATACCTTACCCTTCTGGCTTCTTGCCACCATCAACACGACCCCCTCCCCCCACCCACTCGCTGACTATTGGTTGCCTCACAAAGAAAACAAAAAGGAAAATATGTGGCGGCGAAACGACTGAACCAATCGGTTCCATATTTGTGTGACAAGTCCCCAACCCTTCTGTTGTCCCCCTACCACACCCCCACCTCCCTCCCACCACCCTCTTCCACCGTATCCGTACAAAGAAAAGGAAAAAAAAGGAAAATCCGTGGTGGCGAAACTACCTCACCAATCGGCTTCATATTTGTAACACAGTCAATTACCCTTCTACCTTCCCCCCACCATCCCCCAAATATGAAAACTAATGGGGTTAACCATGAGGAAGAAAGGGGACCAGAAAAACGACCCAAAAACAAAAATATATATATGTTGGCTCGCTACCGCTCACCAGGAAAATATTGAAACCTGGATGGGGGTAAATGTCTTAAAACAGTAGGCTGAACGGGGCTGAACGGATTATAGGCAAAGAGAGAGGGAGAGAAAGAAAAAGAAAAAACGAGGAGGGAGAGAAAGAGAAAACAGCGATGTGGGCTCAATTAGGCTAAGCCGTAATGTAAACATTGAGCCCAGCTCCCTGTTTTCTCTTTCTCTCCCTCCTCGTTTTTTTTTGTCTTTCTCTCCCACCTCGCCGAAGGTGCTCTTTGGCATCGTCGATGTTCTCGGAACATCTGAGAGCATCGGTGAGCATCCATGCAGCGTTGCAAAGTTTTTTTTATGCGAAACCATCCGCGATGTCTCGCCGATGTCGCAGATGATCACAGATACCCTCGCAGATCCCTTCGGCGATGCTCGACGATGCTTGCGAGTGTAACCAATCCTCGTGAGTCCTCGTCCAAAATTTTGAACTGTGCGAACAATTGCGAAGGCCCTTGCGAGGCCTTGAGAGACCTTGAGAGTCAAACGATTGTTCATGAGAGGTGTTGAGACATGTCACGAATGTGCCAATTTATTGGTGTCGGCAACGA
Organism: Lithodes maja; assembly: GCA_037953745.1. Taxonomy (NCBI): domain Eukaryota; kingdom Metazoa; phylum Arthropoda; class Malacostraca; order Decapoda; family Lithodidae; genus Lithodes; species Lithodes maja. The sequence continues at coordinate 56,219 of JBAKBP010012101.1, read as the reverse complement.
AAATAGTGACTTGTCTCACCAGTGAGAAAGGGGCATAAGAGTTCATTGTTTTGGGCGGTAACTCACTGGGGGGCCCAAGTTGAAGCAGGATATATTGGTGTGATATTAGAGGTGGTCAGGGCAACCTGCTTCTACTAATATCACCCCGAGGTTAGTAGTCATATTAGGACGCTGCCTTGTATTGTTAGTTCATTATATGTATGCAATATTATTATGTGCAACTCTCTTGGGTTGAGAGTGGATTACCGTTAGCTGGTTTGCGCACGGTTTAGTACTGTCGAGGGCGCGCATAGCCTGTTATGCTCGAAGTACACCTGCACTCTTGTTTCGTTGATGTCTGCTGGTAGCCTATATTTGATTATCCAACCCAGCATTGCTAATCCCGGTGTTGGTTTCGAGGTCTCGTAGCTAGTAAGTTACATGATTATTTCTGTTCTACTTATTATTCAGAATAGGAGCAGGGCAGTGTGCACCTTAAGCCCTGAGAAGAGCCTGGAAACATTCAAAGTGCTCTTACTTGTTGCGTCGTGGTGTTGTTTGGTAGAGAGACAAGGTGCATTTCCATTAGTAATTATTTTCGTATACCGTCTCTAAGCAACTGAGGTCCAGATTCGTAACAATATATATATATATATATATATATATATATATATATAATATATACAGTATAATTATACAGTACATATAATTTTGTCCTATGTGAATGAGGGAGACAAAAGGCAGAGCTGCGTAAACCCAAGTGGAGACGAACAAACTACCAAGCCAGACTCAGCTGGTAGAGACGAATACTTTTTTGCTTTTTTTGTGACAAAGAAGTGTGGTGTGCTTGTTTAGTGTAGTGTAGATACCAGGAGGAAATGGTCGTGAGAGCCAGCTGGATATATATATATATATATATACAGTATATACTGTACCTGTATGTTTCTGTGTGTGTATAACATGTTATTCTTAGCAGGTTGTCTTTAATACACGAACTGCCCCGATCTCGATTTTTATCTATTTATCTTACTCCACTCATCTACTTCTATAGACCTAGTTATTCCCAAACCTTCCTTGTAGTAACCCCCCGCTGTTCCCATTAATCCACTTAACCAACACCTTCCTTGTAGTAACCCCCGGCTGTTCCCATTAATCCACTTAACCAACACCTTCCTTGTAGTAACCCCCCGCTGTTCCCATTAATCCACTTAACCAACACCTTCCTTGTAGTAACCCCCGCTGTTCCCATTAATCCACTTAACCAACACCTTCCTTGTAGTAACCCCCCGCTGTTCGCCTGTTCCCATTAATCCACTTAACCAACACCTTCCTTGTAGTAACCCCCCGCTGTTCCCATTAATCCACTTAACCAACACCTTCCTTGTAGTAACCCCCCGCTGTTCCCATTAATCAACTTAACCAACACCTTCCTTGTAGTAACCCCCGCTGTTCCCATTAATCCACTTAACCAACACCTTCCTTGTAGTAACCCCCCGCTGTTCGCCTGTTCCCATTAATCCACTTAACCAACACCTTCCTTGTAGTAACCCCCCGCTGTTCCCATTAATCCACTTAACCAACACCTTCCTTGTAGTAACCCCCCGCTGTTCCCATTAATCCACTTAACCAACACCTTCCTTGTAGTAACCCCCGCTGTTCCCATTAATCCACTTAACCAACACCTTCCTTGTAGTAACCCCCCGCTGTTCCCATTAATCAACTTAACCAACACCTTCCTTGTAGTAACCCCCGGCTGTTCCCATTAATCCACTTAACCAACACCTTCCTTGTAGTAACCCCCCGCTGTTCCCATTAATCCACTTAACCAACACCTTCCTTGTAGTAACCCCCCGCTGTTCCCATTAATCCACTTAACCAACACCTTCCTTGTAGTAACCCCCCGCTGTTCCCATTAATCCACTTAACCAACACCTTCCTTGTAGTAACCCCCCGCTGTTCCCATTAATCCACTTAACCAACACCTTCCTTGTAGTAACCCCCCGCTGTTCCCATTAATCCACTTAACCAACACCTTCCTTGTAGTAACCCCCCGCTGTTCCCATTAATCCACTTAACCAACACCTTCCTTGTAGTAACCCCCCGCTGTTCCCATTAATCCACTTAACCAACACCTTCCTTGTAGTAACCCCCCGCTGTTCCCATTAATCCACTTAACCAACACCTTCCTTGTAGTAACCCCCCGCTGTTCCCATTAATCCACTTAACCAACACCTTCCTTGTAGTAACCCCCCGCTGTTCCCATTAATCCACTTAACCAACACCTTCCTTGTAGTAACCCCCCGCTGTTCCCATTAATCCACTTAACCAACACCTTCCTTGTAGTAACACCCCGCTGTTCCCATTAATCCACTTAACCAACACCTTCCTTGTAGTAACCCCCCGCTGTTCCCATTAATCCACTTAACCAACACCTTCCCAAGTAAGAACCACTTCTCTATTCAGCCACCACTGCCTTCCATTTATCAACAACCATTTCCATTCAACGGCCATTACTCCATTTATCAACCATTCTATTCATTACTAACACTCACCAACATCCCCCCACCCCTCCTACCTTGAGGCATTCCCCCATTAACGACCCACCATAAGAGACGTGAACCAGGGAGGGGGGTAGGGAGGGAAGGGGTTGATGAATAATGTTCCTCTCACCACTCAGCCAGCCCAGAGATATATTAAGGCTGTATGTTATGGAGCTGTAATTGGTTGGTCCAGGCTCCTACACTATCACCACTTCCATTTGTATATTGTTTAACCTCAACTACGCCATTGAGTTATTACAATAAAGTCCCTTTTTTACAACACCACGACAAGAGAAGGGCACCCAAGAATATTAATGGTCCGGCACATTAACCAAACTTATGATGACCAAACCAAGATCTTCCCCGGGCTGAAGGTAATCATCTGGTCCTGGAGTGAGTAATGGTGGTGGGACACGGCCACTTTAAGTGAAAAGTTTGAAGTATAATGGTTGGTGGTGAAGGAATATTGGGGAATAAACTAAACTTTATCTCTCGGTTATGGTTGATCATGGAGTTAATGGGATGGGGGTAAAGAGAGAGGAGAGAATTGTATTACATTACCAATAAGCTGAAGTAATTAAATGTTACAAATGGTAGTCATAGATTAGTCTAATTTATTAACTCTTTCCTTCCCCAGGCTGGTGTAGTTTTACAGGATCGTAAAGTTTGTTTTAGAAGGCAGGTCATTACCATTTGCATGATACGAGTGTCGTATGTCCAGGGGGTGTTCACGTAATGGGGCAGTGGCACTAACTTACCTCAGAGAGAGGGAGAAAAATGTGTGTGTGTGTGTGAGTGTGTATGTTTGTGTGTGTGTGTGTGTGTGTGTGTGTGTATGTGTGTTTGTTTACGCTCACATGTACAGTTTTGGGCAGATGAAGGAAACACAAGTGCTAGGAAGGGTTGGCCATAATTGACTACCACCAAGGATTATTTTATGGTATTACAGTGAACGAATGCTGGCAGTCACTGCTAACAACAATACTGCAAATAGTCATACTCTTGCATCCACCTTCAAACTATCAACCAATCACTTTTGTGGTGCAGATTGCTCCTGGAGGTTGGGACTGGGATTCCCTCTTCCAGAATGTATTCACACTAGTGGATCAGAAAGCCTCGGAGCTTGGCCCTTTGCCGGCCAGGTCCCATTAATGTGTCTTGCTGATCTTCCTTAACCCTTTAAGAGAGTGCGGGAGAGTGGGCTATTGAATTGATATATTCGTTTACTGAAAGTGACACCCAAAGAAGCACTCCAACACGTAATATCTTTCTCACAGCCAATATTGTGGTCAATGTGTGCTTTGTTGTGTCAATGGTACCAATAGACTGGAAGAGTGCATGTATTGTGCCGTTGTACAAGGGGAAGGGAGATCGGCAGGAGTGTTCAAGTTATAGAGGTATTAGTTTATTGTCAGTGGTTGGAAAGCTGTATGGCAGGGTGTTGATAGAGAGGATAATAAAGTGTACGGAAGTTGCAATAGGAGAAGAACAGTGCGGTTTTAGGAGGGGAAGAGGGTGCGTGGATCAGATGTTTGCAGCAAGACAGTTATGCGAGAAGTATTTAGAGAAGCATAAGGAGATATTTTGGGCTATTATGGACTTGGAAAAAGCGTATGATCGTGTGGACCGTGAAGCAATGTGGAAGGTGTTTAGGATTTATGAAATAGGAGGAAATTTGTTAGAAGCAGTTAAGAGTTTTTATGAAGGGAGCAGAGCATGTGTGAGAGTAGGAAATGGTGAGTTGAGTGAATGGTTTGAGGTAAAGGTAGGTTTGCGACAGGGTTGTGTAATGTCACCATGGCTGTTTAATATGTTTATGGATGGTGTGGTGAGGGAGGTGAAAAGGAGAACTATGGGAAGAGGATTGGGTTTAGTAGGAAAGAATGGTAGAGATTGGGAGTTGAATCAGTTGCTGTTCGCTGATGACACAGCATTGGTGGCGGATTCTGATGAGAAACTGCAGCGGGTAGTCAAAGAGTTTGGTGTGGTTTGTGGAAGGAGGAAACTGAAGGTGAACGTCAATAAAAGTAAAGTAATGGTGTGTAATAGGGGAGAGCATAGGGTGAATCTAGATGTGAGGCTGGATGGGGAAATATTGGAACAAGTAGAGTGTTTTAAATATCTAGGAGGAACGATAAGCAGGAGTGGAGGTATGGAAGTGGAGGTAAAACAGAGAGTGTGTGAAGGAAGGAAGGTTTTCGGAGCAATGGGAAGTATGTGGAAGACGAGAAATCTCGGAGTGAAAGTAAAAAGTGCACTGTATCAAGGAATTGTTGTGCCAACAGTGATGTATGGGGCTGAGACATGGGCTCTGAAGAAAAAGGAGAAAAGAGGGCTGGATGTGATGGAGATGAGCTGCTTGAGGAGTATGTGTGGAGTTACTCGTAGAGACAGATTGAGGAATGAAGAGATACGTAGGAGAGTGGGGCAGCAGGAACATTTGTCAGCCAAGAGTGGACAGAAGGGTGCTGAGCTGGTATGGTCATGTTGAACGAATGGGAGATGAAAGGCTTACAAAGAGAATATGTGAGTCAGGTACAAGGGGAGATAGAAGGGCAGGAAGACCCCCATTGAGATGGAGAGACTGTGTAAGAAAGGCTTTGGATGATAGAGGAATGACTATAGATCAGGCAGGGGAAGTGGTGGTGGACAGGAGTGAATGGAGAATGCTTGTGAATAGTTGAGTGAACACGTGGTCATTTGGAGTAAGGGGTCGGGCGCAAGTTCGACTAGATAATAGTCCATCAGGCGCCTGGCCCGGGGGACGATTAATATGAAGGGTGTGCCTGGAAGTGTGGTGGGAGGGCTTGTGGCTTTGGCTCCGCTGCATGTCTGCCTGCCTGCCTACCCCCAAAATGGGGATTGGGCCTGAGCATATAGATAGATAGATAGATAGAATATTGTGGAACGAACCAAGATTGTCAATCAGCTTGCCATGCACGGTGAAGATGTTGGGGATGTGATGAAAGAAAGAGAGAGAGAGAGAGAGAGCTCTTGATCTTTTGTAACAATGGTCAAAATGTTAAAAGCACTCCTTGATACCATTAACAAACTTCCCGGTAAACCGAGCTATATAGATCATAGTGGAGGGATGAACCCCCAGTATAAGATCAAAGTGGACTAGTAACTTTTATCAACTTCAGCATCTGTCCTGGAAGTGTTGCAGGAGGGTGAGAGAGCAAAACATAACAAACTGTGGTATGATCCCTTATATGTTCAAACTGCAATGTTTCGTATTCCTTCGTTCATGTTCGTTTTTTTCTTCTTTTTCTTATCTCTTGTGTTAATGATTTTCTCTTCCAGTTTCTTCTCCCACATTTCTCTTGTTTTCTTCTTATTCGTCTTCTTCTCAATATTTTCTTTCTCCGACATTTATCTGTTTATTACTCCCTCTCTTGTCTCTCTATTTTCCTATTACCTTTACTGCTTACTCCCCTCCTTAGGTATTTGTTTTTATCTGGACCCTTTTCTCCCACATTAGTTTTTGAGATAAGATGTTCACCCCATTAGTTTGGCGATTTTAAGACCTTTTACCACCTTTCGTGCCATTTAAGTGTCGATATTTACCTAGCGAGCGAAAGCGAGCCTGTAATTTAGGAGGGAGCGGCCTTTGACCGGGACTGTTCTCTACCGAAAAATGTACACAGGTCTTGAGGCTATGTTAAGTTTGATGAGGGTCTAGGGAGCAAAATAATAACCTCCCCTCAATGTTCTCTTTCTGGCCGGGCGGCCTTTAAGCTTCCCGCCCGGCAAGACACTGCTGAGCGCGGCAGCATGGCAGATGTACGATGCGTCCAGTTTTCGAGTGACGGTTATTTACACCACCCGAGCATCATGTGTGCCTTCATAGTTTAGATATTAGCAACATGTATCACATATTGTCATTGTAAGTGAAGTTACAGTGTGATAAGTGCATAGATTCAAGTTTTATAAGTGTCGAGGGAGTGGAAAGCCACGAGCGCGTCGTGGTTACCATGACGACTGGCGGGCTGGCAGCCACCTTGTTCATGGACTCACGCACATACACACTGCCAGCTGAATGACACCTGACTTCCCCTTCACTCACTCTCACTTTTATTATGCCTGTCTCACATACTCTGTTTATTGATTTTATACTTTACCGTATGTTTTATAGTTAACATATGAGTGTTACACATTGTTTTAGGCATTTTTGACTTAGAAATATGGGTTTTGACGTGTTCTTAGTGGGGAGACAGAGGAGGTGGTGGTGAATACAGGGGGAGTGGGGGAGGACCAGTGTACACATAAACTTGGTTTGTACTAAGCAACATGACACACTATCTCGTCTCTTCTTACGCCTACCATGACCTGGCGGAATTTTGAGGAATGCCGTGGGGTCTGGGTCATCCTCCTCCTCCTCTTCCCCACTTGGTGGGGAGTCAACTATGTTATGGGAAGCATTAGGGGAGCGATAAACATAGCGAGGCGACGAGGTACAAGGCAACTGGGCCGGGCGGGAGGTGGGAGGCCGCCCAGTCCTTCCACTCCCGCGCTCTCTCTCCCCAATCCCCACCACGGCGGGACTTGGGTATTGCCAATTGATAATTATTGCCACTGTTGGGCAACATCATAAGGTATATCCCATATGAATTTGAACCCTCTAGCTACCATAGGATAAGAATAAATAATCACAAAAGTGGCGGTGGGATAAGTGGGTAAACTGGCTTTCCCCATCCGCCCTTACTCACCCGTGCGGATGGGCTAGGGGGTTGCCGCGCACCGCCACTGTTCGGCAATATCATAAGGTAGTTTCCCATACCATCCTCAAGCCTCTAGCTACCATTGGACAAGAGTAACTCATTTCGAAGTAGCGGACGCAACGTATGTGGCGCTGGGGTTTAGCGTTACATACATTGCCGACGCATATGCTGTGGCGCTGGAATCCAGTGGGTTAATTAGGTCAAATTTGCAACTATTAAAAGACATGTTATTGTTTTCAGCCCAGTGGTACAGCACATTCTGATCCTGCTGGAGTGATGCTGCATCGTTCCCATTTTTCACTCTTCCAGACATTCGTGTATTGTCGGCAAAAGATGAAACTCGAGCCATCTGAACCTCAGCATCTATGTCGGACAAGAGTATTAGGAACAATATTGGTCCAAGAACAGAACCTTGGGGAACTCCAATTGTCACGTTCGATTCTGCTGACAAACAGCCACCAACTGCTACAGACTGGACTCTATCTCTGAGTAAGGCACTTATCCAACGTCCAACACGTCCACTGGTCCTAAGTTTTTTAATCTTATGGAGGAGGACGTCATGGTCAACTTTATCAAAAGCCTTCTCGAAGTCAAGGTACACCACATCCAGGTTGGCTCCATCCTCCAGTGTTTGCAGGATATATTCATGGTGCTCCAGCAATTGAGACAAACAGGACCTCCCTCCTCTGAAGCCATGTTGTCCACTGTTCATGTTCTTGTTGTTTTCTAAGAAAAGCACTATTTGCTTACTGATAACTTTCTCAAATATCTTGATAATGTGAGAAGTCAGTCCAATTGGTCGGTAGTTCTTGGGTAGGGATCTTTTTCCTCCTTTGTGGATTGGGGTAATCTTTGCAGTCCTCAATAACATTTGTATAGTTCCCTCTCTCATAGATGCATTCCACAACATGTACAGTATAGTGGGACTGAAAGCTCAGAAGTGCACTCTTTCAGGAGGATTGCTGGAAATTTATTGGGTCCAGCCACAGAGTTTACTTTAAGCTCACCTATTGCTTCAGCAATATCACTTGGTTGAAAGTAGATGTCCTCCAGTTGAGGTGGCTGCCCAATAGAATTGAAGAAAATATATGGATCATTGATTCTGTGCACCTCTTGTGGCTGACTATATACTTTTTCGTATTGACCTCTCAGTGTCTCGCAGATATGTTCTGGATTACTGATGACTTCTCCATCTGAGGCGACGAGAGGACCAATACCTGCTTTCACTGTGGCTTGTTTCTTAACATACTTGGAGAAATACTTATAATTTGTCCGAATGGCTTCAACAGCAGATTTCTCAGCTTTGGTTCTTCCGTTCCTGTGGGACTCCCTCAGTTGTTCCTCCAGTCTTTTCACCTTGTCCTGCATACTTCTTCTATCATGGTCATTGTTACATTTTTTTTATTCTGGATGTTAGTTTGCTCCTTTTCCTCATGATTGTTTTCCTCTCACGTGGGATGGTTGTATTGTAGCAGGCCTTCCGGAGAGGAGTATACATTTTTACAATCTTGAGCGTAGTTGAGATGATTGTGTTGTAGTTTTCATCAACTGAAGCACTTTCAATTTCAGTCTGCCAATCAACTTGACCCAGCTCACACTTAATACTGGACCAGTCAACTTTGTTGTTGAAGAAATTCAAGTCTCCAAAATTGATCTTTGGCTTTGCAGTTGGTTCCATAACTTAAGAGGACTTAATTCTTATAATGGTGGAGGTAATCTTAATCAGGTAGTGGTCAGAAAGGATTGTCTTCTCTACTACCGCCTCATGGACAAGTTCCTCATTGTTTGTAAATACGAGGTCTAAAACATTTTCACCTCTTGTTGGTGAATCGATGACCTGGTCAAGGCACCACTGCTCAGCAAAGTTAAAAAGCAGCTCTGCCTGAACTCTGTCTTGTTCAGTCCCACCGTGCATTATTCTCAGTTCTGGCCAGAACACATGTGGTAAGTTAGAATTTCTAACCACAACTACTCCTGCCATTGGGTTTTGGAGGTTTTCAAGTACATCATCTAATTTTGTTATGATGGCCCTGAAGTATTGTGTCTTGCAAGCATTGGCCGGTAGAGGTTTACATGGACCAGGTTTAAGGATGTAATGTGAAGGGCTAGTACCTCCACATAGGAGTGTGACTCTCCCAGGAGTACTTTAGTAAGGGATGCAAACTCCTCCAACACATAAGTTATAACACCTCCCTTTTTTCTATCTAGTCTGTCAACTCTGAATGGTAGAAGCTTTTCCATTTGGACTTCTGAGTCTCTAATTGTGTCATTTAGGTGAGACTCAGTGAGACAAACTGCTGGTGCATTATCTTTAGTCGCAAGTTCAGATAGAATCTGCACTTTCTGGCTGAACTTTCTTGGGAGCAATCCCTCTATGTTTCCCACAATGAGGGTTAATTGCTCCCCAAGTGACTCTACTTCATCACCCAAGGCTGGGCTTGATGTGTCATGTTGTGGTAAGGCACTGTCAGTGACCCTTGCACCTGTGACCAACCCATGTGTATTTGCGCCATCATGGTAAAATGGAGCATCTGAGTTTGTAGTTGCTGGATATCTTTCTGTATGCCTATGAAAGACATAATTATTGTTATTGTTGTTGCTATAGTTGTGGCCTTCATTACGTCCTTGGGAGAGTGGACCACCATTATTGTGGCCAGTAGTAGGTTGGGTCCTCCAGAATGAGGTGTCTGGAGGCTGAGGTGGAACAATGGCTTCTGAACCACATACCCACACATAACACCTGCAGCCATTTTGAAGTGTGTTATTTGAATTAATCATCTCGGTGCATACCGGTACTGGTACCGTATGTGAAGTCTTCCCCTTGATTGGTGAAAGCCAATTATTTGAGGTTTGGGAAGCTATCAATGTATCGAAATACTGAACAATAGATAATTACTGTTGTTTTTGTATTTTCCACACTCCCTCCCTGCACGTGTACATGGATAATATTGTAGTGCTAACTTGGAATGATGTAAAGGCATCAATAACCTATTTATTGTATTGCAATATCTGACCAAAGTATTTACTACCAGTAGACGTTTATATTGTTTGACTTACATTTATAGTAGTGCATCGTGGGCCTTTGCAGTTAACAATTTATCTGCAAAGATTCACGTCAAGCATATCTACATCAACACTAATATAATGTAGAATTTAGTATTTGATCTTAATGTACAATATTATTAGTGTAGTTTATATTGTCCAATACTGTGAAACACTTGCACTTTATTTACATTTGTATTTGTTTATCAATTATCTCTTTTTCTTACTATTTTACTTTATATGGTTTGAACTTCTAATATAGGAATGTGTGTAGGCATGAGTATTGTTAACCCTCCCCGTCATCTATGACGCGATCGCGTCATATGGCGGTACAGCCCAAGAGTATCATATGACGTGATCGCGTCGTATGAACTTAGTGAAATAGCTCAATAATAAGTTTATGACGCAAAATCGCGTCATATGGAGCTTAGTAAGTTAGGTAAGTTAGATCAGAATCTGTCTGTTGGTGGCAACCCCAAATTCCTCCGACTTCTACCGGTCCCTCAGTGTAAGAGATAGTGTTGTGGGGGAAATACCGGGCGCTCTGCCAACCCTTAAGTAAGTTAATTTAAGATGTCGGAGGGGGTTAACTTACAAAGAAGGGTATGGGGAATGAGATTGAATGTTAATTGAATCCTTGCCTTTGATAGTGTCATCCATCCATTAATGAAGCAATTTTAACAACTAGATTTAAAGTATTGTGGATTGAAGATAATTGGAAAGATGGGGGTGAATATAATATGGGTACAAATGTTAAGAGTTTTTATGAAGGGAGCAGAGCGTGTGTTAGAGTATGAAATAAGGAGTTGAGTGAATGGTTTGAGGTAAATGTAGGTTAACGACACGGTTGTGTAATGTCACCGTGGCTGTTTAATATATTTATGGATGGTGTGGTGAGGGAGGTGAAAATGAAAACTATGGGTAGAGGATTGGGTTTAGTAGGAAAGAATGGTAGATATTGTGAGTTGAATCAGTTGCTGTTCGCTGATGACACAGTTTTGGTGTCAGATTGTGAGGAGAAACTGCAGCGGGTAGTCAAAGAGTTTAGTGTGGTTTGTGGCAGGAGGAAGCTGAAGGTGAACGTCAATAAAAGTAAAGTAATGTTGTGTAATAGGGGTGTTCATAGGGTGAATCTAGATGTGAGGGTGGAGGGGAAATATTGGAACAAGTTGAGTGTTTTAAATATCTAGGAGGAACATTAAGCAGGAATGGAGGTATGAAGATGGAGGTAAAACAGAGAGTATGTGAAGGAAGGAAAGTTTTTGGAGCAATGGGAAGTATGTGGAAGGTGAGAAATCTCTGAATGAAAGTTAAAAGTGCAATATATCAAGGAATTGTTGTGCCATCAGTGATGTATGGGGCTGAGACATGGGCTCTGAAGGCAAAGGAGAGCAGAATGTTGGATGTGATGGAGATGAACTGCTTGAGGATTATGTTTGGAGTTATTCGTAGAGACAGATTGAGGAATGAAGTCATACGTAGGACAGTGGGGCAACAGGAACATTTGTCGGCCAGAGTGGACAGAAGGGTGCTGAGCTGGTATGGTCATGTTGAACGAATGGAAGATGAAAGGCTTGCAAAGAGAATATGTGAGTCAGATACAAGGGGTGATAGAGGGGTAGGAAGACCCCCATTGAGATGGAGTTACTGTGTAAGAAAAGCTTTGGGTGATAGAGGGACTATAGATCAGGCAAGAAAAGTGTTAATAAACAGGAATTAATGGAGAATGCTTGTGAATATGTAAGTGAACACGTGGCCATTAGGGAGAAGGGGTCGAGCGCCAGTTGGGCTAGATAATAGTTCGTCAGGCGCCTGGCCCGGAGAGCCGGTATATATGAAGGGTGCGCCTGGAAGTGCGGTGGGCCATGGGCTTGCGATCTCGGCTCGCTGCATATCTGCCTGCTGAGACCGGAACATCTCCGGGTGGTCGGGGGCCGGGGGAGTGCTGGAGGAAACTTGGTGATCCATGGTCTCTGGTTCTTCTCCTGGGTGACCTTGATGTGTGTGAATTTGTGTTTTGTTTTTGTTTGTTCATTGTTTTCTGTTGTGTTGTGTTGTCCCTATTCGGGCTCTGCCTCGATTCGGCCACCCCCAGAAAAAAAGGAAAAATAGGAAACAATGGGGTATGGGTCTGAGTACATAATTATATTCATACATACATACATACAAATGTTCAAAGTGCAAATGAGAACATAAATATTAAAACAAAAAAACATTGACAAAACCTTATTCGTTTAGGTCAGGGTAATTGTATAGTATATAGTTTACGAACAATTATCGGAAGTTAAATTATGTGAAGGAATACAAAGAAACAAAAGTACATAGCAAACAAATATTGAAGACTAACAAGATGAAAGGAAGGCGAACGTTGACCTCACGCGTTGCAAACAAATAAACAAAATGGTAAAAAAATTCCTCCTAGGATGTTGACAATGACCGATAACTGGAAGGGGAAGGAAGATTACCAAAGACTGAAGACGAGGGGAAGTGTGATTGATCTTGTAGAATATACAGTAGTGTGGAATACACTCTTTGGACTGAAGGATAAAAATGCAATAGCGGTACGAGTGTTGATAATCCAGAGATCCAAAAACACAATATGATGACTAGGTCAGTGTTAATATATCTTGCCAGATATTTATCTTTGTGAATTGTGATGTTTTAAAGTTCCAATGTTTAGGGTCCGTGACCACTTTCGCGTTCCCTCGCCCCTTTCTTTCGGTGTGAGCATCCTAGGTTCGAATCCCTGGACTGCCACGTGTATTTGTTGATATCATGAATTGAGTTTAGTAGTAAAGTCGGTTGGTGGAGGGAACTATTATTAATTCATTCAGGTTCAGGGGTAGTTTATAGAGAGGCCTTCCTTAGGGTTAAGGCCCCATTAATTACTCCTTCCATTCATCTATCCATAGCCTATGATAGCGCAGTTGGAAAGTGTGTACATGCTTAGATTGATATGCAGGATTCGAAACTGCATAATAAATCGTAGGCTTGTCCACCATTATTTAACTGTCTTCGTAGCACAATGGATAAATGCACTGAATTTCGGTGTGAGCATCCTAGGTTCGAATCCCTGGACTGCCACATGTATTTGTTGATTTCATTAATTGAGTTTAGGAGTAAAGTTGGTTGGTGGAGGGAACATATTAATGAATATAAACGGGTCTGTAAGTGAGAACAGAACCTTAGTTGTTATTGTTGTTGTTGTTGTTGTTCCCCAAGCTGCCTGGCCGAACAGCCCCAAGGCCCCGAGCAATTCCAAGGCCATAATCGAACGCCCCCACAGAACCCTCCCTGCCGACCACAATAAAGCACAACAGAACCTTGGTAAAAACCATTACTAACACTTTCACCGAGTCTGTTTGGCAGCTGAAATGAAACTACAAACATGTTATCACTTTCATATACAAATGCAACCTCATTATTGGTTCAAATTAAATTTAGAGATACTCTAGGAGTGAAATGTTTTGCTATACATCTTTTTACACGAATTAATCTTATACGGTTGATCATGTGATATAAATCGCCATGTATAGTCAAACTCGTGTAATCCGCTCAGTCCCAGAAATGTTTGTTATACAAATATATTTTTCTTTCAGATTGCTGTTGGAAACAGTATCGCTTATATGTTTCTTGATAACATTCATCTTTCATTTTATATTTTGCAAATTGACTTTATATATTAACTTCTAAGCTTCTAATAAGCCTAAGTATTATTCTGAGACTGCGGATAAAACGAGTTGACTGTGTATATTGACATATATTGACATATTTTGAGATCCAATTTTAGGGAAAATTAATTATAATTATTACGTTGTTTACGTATCGTTAAGTGATTTATATATGATTAGGTTAAGTTAATATAGGTTAAAGTTTGCCTTGGCTACAGTAGGTTCCGCGTAAGGAGAAAACTTGAAGAACTAATATTTTCACGCTCACAAAGTGAAATTTAACTTTTAGAATGTTCCGTCATTAAGCAGTGAACCTGTGGGGACTGAGCTGCTTTACCTAAAAAGGTGGTTCATCTGGTGTAGACACTTTCTTAATTTGTTAAGTTTGGTGTGGAGAAAGCGAGAGAGAGAGATGGAGAGTTCAAAGGAAAATAAGCAACAACAGGTCCTGCGATCCCTCAAGGTTACTTGCCCTCCAAAATACTGCTGTTTCTAGTGTCCAACAATATTTCAGAGAGATAAAGATGTTAAAAGGAAATACCTCCCTGGGGATTAACATGGCAGGGAGGGGGGACAATATTAACATGGCAGGGAGGGGGGGACAATATTAATGAAATGGCACAATTAAGGAAATATTGTATTCATTTACAATTGCAGTCAACCTTGGATTCAGAGCAAAGTGCTTGTCAACGCGAACTTTCAAGGAATCAACGGTGTTGCAGTCTATAACATCTCGGGGGAAGTCCATTCCACAAGTTGACGACTCGATTGAAGAAGAAATTCTTGGATTTGTGCGAGTTGAATGATTTACCAATGATTTTCCAACCATTTCCCTGTGTGTAGTTTGATCAGTCAATCGTAAAGTATTTACTACAGTTTATATTGTCGATACCTCTGATGATCTTAAAGACATGAATTAGGGTGCCTCTTAATCTACGCTTTGTTAGGGGAAAGAGATGTAATTCTTCAAGACATTCCTCATATGGTTTGTTCTTTAGACTGGGTATCATTTTAGTGACTCTGCATTGAACACGTTCCAGTTTGTCTATATCCTTTTGATAGTAAGGGCACCAGGACTGAACGCAATATTCCAGGAGTGGGCGAACTAAGGAATTATAAAGAGTGAGGAATACATCTTTGAATTTATGCTCAAAGGACCTGCCTATGAAACCAATCATTTGGTTTGCTTTCTTAACAAAATCCTTGCATTGTTGACTAGGTTTAAGGTTACTTGATATTGTTACTCCTAAATCCGTTTCATTGACTACAGTCTTGAGTTGGGTGACATTCATTGAATAGTTAGCTTTCTCATTTTGGCTTCTAATGTGAAGGACTGTACTTTACATTTGTCTTCATTGAAACACATTTGCCATATTATAGCCCATTGAGACAACTTAGTTCATCTAGATTGCCTTGCATATCCTGAACGTGTTCTTTGGAGATTACGTTATTTGCAGTTTGTGTATCATTTGCAAACTTTGAGACAGAGAGAGAGAGAGAGAGAGAGAGAGAGTGTAAATTACAAAGGGTACAAAGGTAAACAAGCAACAACAGATCATGCGGCCCCTCGAGGTTACTTGCCCTCCAAAACACTGCTGTTCCAAGTGTTGCAACAGTATTTCGGAGAGAATGTGGGTGAGATGTGAAAAGGAAGTGTTGCCCTGGGGCTTAGTTCATGGCAGGGGAATTTATATTAAGATCTATTAGGTTATTGAACAAACACTACAAAAGAAAATATTTATTCAATTACAAATGCAGGCAACCTTGGGTTCAGGGCAAGGTGCTTATCTATGACATCTTGGGGAAGCCCATTCCTCAATTTGACGACTCCATTAAAGAAGACATTTTTGGATTTGTTACAGTTGAATGATTTACCGATGATTTTACAGCCATTGTCCCGGGACGTGTGTAGTTTGATCGGTCATTCGTAAAATATTGATTACAGTTCATGTTGTCCATGCCTTAAATAATCTTTAAAACTTTAGTAAGGTCACCTCTCAATCTGCGCTTGGTTAATGGATATAAATTTAGCTCTTTAAGACATTCCTTGTATGGTTTGTTCCAAAGACAGGGTATCATCTTGGTAACTCTACGTTGAACTTGTTCCAATTTGTCTATATCTTTCTGATAGTAAGGGCACCAGAGCTGAATGTAGTATTCCAAAAGTGGGCGGACCAATGCATTGTAAAAGGTGAGCATAATGTCTTTTGATTTATGTTCAAATGATCTACCTATGACACCTATAATTTTGTTTGCCTTCTTAACAACTTCAACACAATGTTGACTTGGTTTAAAGTTACTGGATATTGTTACTCCTAAATCGGATTCTCTGTCTACACTCTTTAGCTGGGTACCATTCATCAAGTATTCTGCTTTTTCATTGCGGTGGTATCCGATATGAAGTACTTTACCCTTATCTTCATTGAAGCACATTTGCCAGATTTTAGCCCATTCTGAAAGCTTGTTTAGATTGTTTTGCTTATCTTCAACATGTTCATTTGTCAGTATGGTATATGCGCTTTATGTGTCATCTGCAAACTTTGAGATTGTACATGGGAGACCCTCATGAATGTCGTTAATGTAAATTAGGAAAAGGATTGGCCCCAGCACTGATCCTAGAGGTACACCACTAGTTACATTGGTCCACGTTGATGCTTCCCCATTAATAACTACTGTTTTCTATCCACTGTAGAACGCCGCCTTGTATTCCATGCGCTTTTAATTTCATCACTAACCGTTTGTGTGGAACTTTATCGAAGGTTTTCTGGAAATCTAAGTATATTATAAAATTATATACAGCTTTACTTTCTTCATATAGATTTAGGATATCAGGGAAGAAGTGTAAAACATGGATGGATGCGTCCTGTTACGTTGAGAGGAATAATTGTATTGTAATCAATGTTTTTTTTATTGTTTTTTAGGTGAACTATTGTGACAAAGAATTAAACGTTTTATATGATATCTTCGCTGAATTGTTTGCACTTTTCGAGATAGAGGTGCTTTTACTTTTTATCGCAGGATTACTTTCTATGCATATTTGAGCTCTTCCTAACAGAACATAATTTCGTTTTCAGTTATGCATCTAGACCATTTATAACGTTCAACGAGGTCACAAAACTAACGTGTCATTCGTTCGGGTGGTTAATTATTAATTATTCTAATAAGATGATTTTGGTTTATATGATATTCTTCTATATTTACATTGTTTTCAGTATCCATTTGTCTGATTCTTTATTTAGCATGTCTAATGTATAGCTACGACTTTATTTACCATGTCTAATGTATAGCTACGACTTTATTTACCATGTCTAATGTATAGCTACGACTTTATTTACCATGTCTAATGTATAGCTACGACTTTATTTACCATGTCTAATGTATAGCTACGACTCAAATTACTTTGTTTGTGTCATAATGCATCTTGGTCATGCTCAAAGTAATATGTTCATTCTTAAATACCCTTTTCCCTCATTACTCTAATAACTCGGTAAATTTATTTTCTTCATTTTCAAGCCATCCCTTTTAACCCGTAATGTTGGTTTTCTCTTCCCTTCTGTTCTCCTCTATCTCTCTGGACTCTCCCTCCACTGAACATGACGGTGACCATGTCGTTGTCGCTCTCCCCATCTGTTCATCTTTGTTAACTTCTGCTATGCGTGTGTTCTGGGGTCATCCTCCTTGTTTATCACGAACAGCAACAGCAATCAAAGTAAAATGATAACTTGTAAGTGATACAAGGTTCCGATACATGTAGCAGATAATGCACGGTGACAAACCGGAGCAATTGTGTTTGAAGACTTGAATGAATATGAGAAGGAATACAAGAACATTCACTTGAAAAAACATTGTTTTGACCATGTTATCACTTCCAAAGACATCATATGAACTAAAAACTATAATTTGATCATTACATAGACAATACTAGAAACTACAAGTATATAATTGGTTTGGCTTTCGTTTGACACCCTGCGATAATGTGACCTGAAGAATAAATTTACATAGTGATTGATTTACAGGATTATTGATATGAAATGATGATGATATAATGAATAAATGGCATGATGTTTACCTTACAAGTATATTTTTATGAAGTGATGATGATCACATGTTGAAGTGACATGGTGATCGGCTTATATAAATATTGATATGACGTGACGCTTCTATGACATGGTAAGTGTTATTTCATAGATAGGTGACACATTTCGATTGACTTACAGGGTTATTATTTATATGATATGACGATTCTGTTAATTAATACTGTGTCATAGGGAGGTAACAAGAAATGGTGATTGAATTACAGGATTATTGATATGAAATTACTATTCTATATGACATGATAATTGCTATGTCATAGAGATGTGACAATATTATTATCAGTTTACCCATTGATATGAAATAATATTAATTGTTGTCATAGCGAGATGAAGTGACGTGATTATTGGCTTACAAGATTATTGATATGAAATGATGATGATGTAATGATCGATGTGTTATAGAGAGCTGATGTGACCTGGACATCAATATAGCAGTGATACGAATTATTGACTACGGTATGTTAATTATATAAAGAGGAAATATGACAATGATTACGGTAGTCGATCTTTTCAGTACCAGTGCCGTCCTTTTAACTTTATTATGGCTACTATTAGACGATTTTATTCAGTCTGAAAAGGCCCTCCAGCAATTAGCAGTCTTCGAAATATCTCAACCCTTGTTACTACCACAGGTCCTCCTTAAACTATACGAACTCGTCTAAATATAGGTAGAACAAAATTAAAAAGACGTCGCCGGTACAGAAGGGGTTAATATTGAACATTGGTGACTGATAGAAGGGAATTGACCAGTTACGAATTTCAGGCTATAACGTAGTCGGAGCCGTAAACATTAATTTAGAACACAAAATCCATGATGATAATTTAGGTTTCTGATAGATAAATATGTATGATGAATTTGGTTTTACGTAGCCTATATATATTATTTGTAAATTCTACTAAATATCGATGTTTACGGAACCAACCTCCTTATAGCCTGAAACTCGCAAGTGATCAATAGGCATGAAACGGAAATATATGCTATGGTACAGTTGGCCAAATAAGTGATGTGGCAGCACCAAGTATATTTCGATCAATAATTGGTATCAGCACTATCTATGCATTAATTCATCGTTTCGAGTGAGATATGCAAACATGTTCCTATCTTTGCACACCTTATTCAACATCTGACAGACATAAATACAGCATACAGCGAGTAAAACGTAATGACAGAGGCGACACGACTTATTTGGCCAACTGTACTATAAATAATATTGCCTGATGATGGCATATTAGGGGCGATGGACCGTTGTTCTGGTTCATCTTCTGTCTCCCCGTTGGTTTTCAGATTATATGACGTTCGGCTCATTAGTTTTGCAATTTTAAGATATTTCGCCCCATTTCTTTGTCAATATTTAGACTTTTCGTGTCATTTAGGTGTTTAATTTTTCCTAGCAAGAGATAGCGAGCCTGTAATTTAAGAGGAACCGGCCTTCGGTAGGGACATTTTTCTATCGAAAAATGTACAAATGTATCTTGAATGAAGGTCTTGGGGGGGAGGGGGGGGGTTAAGCTTAATGCAGGTCTAAGGAGGAAACTAAAAATATATATAAAAATATATAACAATGAGGATATAAATACACCCATCCCCCCTTATGGGAGGTGTGGCAGAGTGGTCTTGCCACTTGACTGGCAATGCAATGGACCCGGGTTCGAATCCCAATATGTCAATGAGAAGATATTATTGGGATGGAATTTGTGCTGTACCTAGTTTCAGTGCATTACCACAGCACACCGAAATGCCAAAAAAATACCATTGCGGCAAAGAGAGAGAGATTGCAGAGATTTGGTGAGCGGACGGGAGTTAATGATACGAAAAGCTTTCCTTCTACTTTATCTAGGAGTGATCCTCCCCACGCATGTGAACAATACTCAATACAAGGATGCACTGTGCCCCTGTACAGAGCATTTTTTTTTTTTTTTCTATGTGATTGAGGGAGGCAAAAGGCATTACTGCCTATAGCGAGCGCCTCCCCCATAGTTGGAAAAGTGACAGGGCCAAAATCAAGGGACGCTCGAGCCAAAATGCCTGGACACACAGAGTTTGAAGCAATTTAAGTCATAGGAAGAGGGAAAGACTGATTCTGGGAGAGAGTTCCATAGCTCAGCTGTTGAGTAGAAGAAAGTTTGAGAGTAACATATCACTCTTGGGTTGGAGAGTTGCACAGAGTAGGGGTGGGATTGAGTTGCAAGACGGGTACCACGTGCCCTACGTAAAGGAGGTGGTATGCACTGGGATAGCTCTGAGGAACACTGATTATTATAGTAGCGATAGAATAGCGAGAGAGATGCAACATTGCGGCTGTAGCAATGTAGCTGTGCAGGGGTAAAGAACCCCTTGAGGCGGTTCACCACACCCAGCTTCTGGGAGGCTGCCTTAGCGAGACTGGTAATATGGTCTTTCCAAGTGAGAGCAGAAGAAAAAGAGACACCGAGAACATTGAGGGAAGTTGAAGGGTTGATTTTTGTATTGTTGAAGAATAAGGGATAGTCCGCTGGAGGTTCCTAATGGGTAGTAAGATGGATAAATTGAGTTTTAGAAGCATTAAATGTAACAAGGTTTTCTTTACCCCAATTGGAAATAGTAGCTAGATCAGAAGATAAGCATTTTATGGCTTCATTACGTTTACTTTTGAGGGACTGCTGGCTGGGGTGTTCTGGAAAACTAATTGAGTGGTGTAAAGTAGAGTCATCTGATATGAATGGATGGGACTAGATGTACAGTTGAGAGGATCATTTATGAAAATTAGAAAGAAAATAGGAGATAGGACAGAACCCTGATGAACACCGGAGTTGATAGGATGTGGAATTGAGCGATGGCCGTCCACAACCGCAGCTATGGAACGGCCGGAAAGGAAATTAGAGACAAAGGTACAGATCCCAGGAGGATCATGACACGTTTTGAAAGTTTATTCAGACTATCATTAGGCGATTATCTGCAGGTTAGGAAGAAATTGTGGCAGTCAGAGGCATAATAGAGTTGTGTTTGACCCTTTAGATTCTTAGAGGTCCTTCCTAAACTGCATAACATCGTCTAATGATAGCCAAATTATACTGTCATAATTTCGCCATATTCCTCAATTTGTTTTTCATTCACCATTCTTTTACGTACACACATATATATATATATATATATATATATACTGTATATATATATATATTTTTTTTTTATTTTTCTTCTATATTGCAACTACTCCTTCTTGGACATAGCTGATAGCCTTTACACTCTACCGCTGAACACGGTGAGGCCCGTGAGGTCTTGTTCCAGTCTAGGGAGTGAGACATGCGAAGCTTCACGGCTCGAAGCAACTCCATCTCTGAAGCTGTTCCGCCTCTGTGCTTCACAGTCTCATCCCCCAGGCTCGGACGCTCACTCTCAGAACGCCACCTATTGAGCAATTAACTCACTAGGCATTGCCCCCCTGTAGCATATTTTTTAATATGGGAATATTCATGCAATGCTATTTAATCAGGGAACAATCTATCTACCTATCTATTGCCTGACGCCGTGATCCCCGAATGGGTGGCCATGAACGAACCGCCCCCATTCCGAGGCTGTTCGTTCGTTTTTCTTTGCTTAGGTATTTTTTCCGGGTGGGGGTCGCAAGCCCACCGACCCAACCTCTTTAGTCGCCTCTTACGACAGACACGCAGAAGGCACGTGGGGCATATTCTATTGACATATTGGGATTCGAACCAGGGTCCATTGGATTACCAGTCCAGTGGCAAGACTACTCCGCCACACCTCCCCTATATATATACTGTATATATATATATATATATATATATATATATATATATATATATATATGTTTCTAATCTCTCAGTAGGGTTCGAACCGCCGACCGTCAGGATGATAGCCGACGCTTTAATCAACTACACCACGGCAGTCTAAAGCGTCGGCTATCGTCCTGACGGTCGGCGGTTCGAACCCCACTGAGAGATTAGAAACATTTAGTGGCTCACGTGTATTTGTGATATATACTCAATATATATATATATATGTATATATAGTTAGAGAGAGAGAGAGGGGGGGGGGGTGATTCCATTAACCTTACATGTCGTCATATAACCCCGCTTGCTTGCTTTTTGGTAAAAATTCTACGTTTTAATAAAAATATCCTTCTATGAAAATCTGCAATTTATTCAGGGTTGGCTACAGAATGAGAGATTGGTTTATTTGTGTTAAACCTTTTGAAAGCTATAATTATGAATAACCTTAAAGAATAAAAGTTTGGACCAATTTCCTCAATGTTTGCACTGGAAATTAATGTATTTTTATCACCAATAGAACGGAAATGGCCGTTTTCGAAAATATGTGTTGGATTGGGGAAATTGTGCTGATAGAACCATTAGACTGAGTGTGTGTGTGTGTGTGTGTGTGTGTGTGTGTGTGTGACTGGCTTTGTGTGTTATATTTCTATCTTCTCATGACACAATGTAGATATTTGACGAGGTTATATACAGTATATATATATATATCATTTATATATAATTATATTCAAAAAACGTTTCTATGCTAACGTATTATTCCAATGATACACACAAACGTTTTCGTTCAGTCCTTTTCTGCTTGTATGCTTAAACTTTAGTGGCATTATTGCTCTTTAAGGGGGGGTGACCTGCTATTTTCTCTTGCTTGGTTGTATCCATTCGGCCCCATTCAGCCTACTGTGTCCCCATCCAGGTGCCGATTTATTTCTGGCGAGCGCTAGCGAGCCATACAAAATTGAGAAATGCAACTTCGCCGGAGAAATTTTTCTATCGAAAAATTACAAATTTAGCCAGCTGTCTAACTCATTATCCAAAATATGGTGGATCACTCTCGCTCACCAGGTATAAACCGACACAAAAAAGCAGGTCACGCCCCTTAACTCCTGTGCGACCTAGGCTACTTTTTGTTTAACCCTCTTAATAGTACGACGCATTTTCACAGTGTTACGACCGGGACTACGAATAAAACAAGGGCACTTAATGATTGGACTAGTAATAGGGCACTATGCAACAACGGTACGCTAGATCCAAACCCTCGAACTTATATGCCGGCGAACAAAACACCTATACCCTCCAGAGTTAATCTGCGATAGCGGGGTATCCTTTACTGGGCATAAATGTACTCTACTTCAGGCTAACCCACACTGGTATAGCCTGATAACAAACAAGATGCAAGTTACGTTAAAATGCATAAAAAGGAATCTATGGAAAGATCAATTAAATCACTGCAAGATTTAATACAATAAATAGATGCTTCAATACAGTTACTCTAAACAACAATAAACTCTTCACTCCTATCTGAAAGAAAGTGAAGTATATTCCTACAGCATAGACCTGGAAACTTATGAAGAAAGTCTGATGCTCATAAGATGCTCGTACTAATCTTGAACTATATAAAGGCAGGAGGCAGGACACCACATGTGTAAATCGAATACACTAAAAGATAGGACATATAATGTTAACTGACACGCGAATACTATAAATGCGCAACGGTAGCAATGCTCGACACTAAAAGAAGTACTTCCTCATCAACGAAACAGTCTGCTATGGTTGTGCGGCTCAACAACAACCTAGACAAATAAATGCTGTGAATAATAATGCGTACATATCAAAGAGCTTATATTAAATACTAACAAGTGTCTACTCGATTAATAATGTCTAGCTGGGATACTCTGGGTAAGGAACTGGGGTTGAGCAAGACAGGCTCGTAGCCTAGCGATGTCCTTAAGACTGCATGCTTTAAGTTACGTTAATTGACTAGGGTGCTCTCTCGATAGATCCAGATCACAAGTATCTGGTTCTATCCTGGCGACCCTCTAAGGACAAGCAAAGAGGCAGCAAAGTGTGGAACTGGTACAGGCCAAAACTCTCATTCTACACAATGCTGCACTCGCAAAGGACGCAACCGAAAAGACAACCCAGGCTACCACAGGACCGGTCGAAGTCGTGTAGGTATAAGCACACCGTACACACATCGGAGACAACGACTACAGTTACCTTATCCAAGTCTAGCATTAAATATAAGAGCAGAAACCCTAAATCAATAATGGAGACACACAAAGTTCTTAACCTATACTAACTAAGAACCCTCAAACCTATTCTAAGTACATGTAAATATCTCTGAGGACGGCGCATGCAATACAATGGGCCGGCTCTGAAAACCGTATGCAGAACCCAAGGGGATAAGTAATTGAATAAAGGCGAGAAGTAATGGAAAAGAAGAAGTTCAGAGAGAGTAACAGTGATAAAGGTGGTGATCGGGGGAGAGTATGCAAAGGGATGTTAGAAGCACGCGCGCCAAGCTTGTCCTAACGAGGACAGCTCCTGGGGACCCTCGCGGAGGAGGTAAGTTACACAGGAGCCCGCAAAGGCGCAATGGTCGGCCAATCACGGGCCGAGACATCACAAGACAGCAGGTGTCACGTGACACAGCAGCACACGCCGTCCAATAGCGAGCGAGAGGCAGGAATGCACCCGCACCTACAGACACTCACTACCTTCTCGCTCTGAAAGTCTTTCTCATTCCCACGCTGGTACTATCATCACTACTGTTGATATAAAATATAACCCGTTGTCACAGACGAAAACAAAGATCACCACTGGACTGTCTGTGACAATGCGATTACTAGGAAAGAAAGAACAATATTCTCTGATAACTGTAGCCCATTTCGATGTCCCTGGCGAGCGCTAGTGGCTAACGAGAGGCGATTCTGCCAACGCTGGTAGACGTCACACCCCGCCCAAGATATGGGACGCTCAACATTAGGCGAGCACCATATC
The DNA here is from genome assembly GCA_037953745.1 of Lithodes maja. Taxonomy (NCBI): domain Eukaryota; kingdom Metazoa; phylum Arthropoda; class Malacostraca; order Decapoda; family Lithodidae; genus Lithodes; species Lithodes maja. The sequence continues at coordinate 31,401 of JBAKBP010012101.1, read as the reverse complement.
TGACAAGGCAGAATGCCGACAAGACCCGCCACACCTAGCCACTCCACCAGAAATGAAATGCAAAGCTCAATCTTAAATAAAACAACATATTAGCATAAAGAAAATCTTACAACCCCTCCCAAACACAATAGTATAATCTAGCCTGCTATGCTCCCTGAGCGAGCTTCATAGAGCCCAGCCTGCTAAGTGAAAGACAGGTTCAACTAGGACTTTAGCTGTAACATTGGCAACTTACAATTAACTATAAAAAAGAAAGAGTTTTTATGTGATTTTTTTATTTAATTTTAATGTTGTTTTTGACGGCTGCTCTACAGGGGCAAGTCTGGTTTTTCTCCACTCACAAACACACACTGACTGAACGGCGAGGGTACTCCTTAAGACATTCCCTCCCATGACAAACAATCAGCCACAACATTATCAGTGCCCTTAACATGCCACACATCCAACTTGTGTTCCGGCAGCAAAACAACACCTGACACTGATAAACTGCCCAGTTCATCACAAGACTGGCACTTCTCTTCGCTCTCTCCGGCAACGGGGCCTGCCAATAACTTTTCACTAGTTCTACCTTCGTGATGAGGGAGGCAGCCCCGATGCGGTCTATGGTGTAGTCAACCCTGGGTAATGGATAGGCGTCCGTCAGGGATAATGCACCCACACTCTTGCAATCAACATACACATGGATCTTGCAACTCAACTCAGGTTGCAAACTCACTGGCAACCACCACTCACGATATCCCTTATCCCTCAGACCCTTTTTCCATATGTAGTCTAGCTCTGCTTTCACAACAGGCTGTCGAGCAGGATTTATACGGTAGGGAATTAACTTGAGCCTTGCACTGTCTCCAGCCTCCATGTCGGATTCTACCCCATACATCAGCCCTGGAGAAGCAACAAACATGCGGACGTACTGCCACAGCCTAGTAAACAACTTCTCTTGACGCTTAGGAACAAGAGGTTGCAACTTATCTCGAAAAACAACATGCTCATTGCCCCCCCACAACCCAGCCGAGACCGCAGTTTCTACACTATAGTCTCCCTCCTTCTCCACCTTTGTCCCTAGAACAGCCAGGTCATAATAGGGACAATCTGTACCACCTGTGCAGTCACTCCCATAGTTCATAATTGCTAAGGCTTCCCCGCCGATACCGTACATGCGCACTCCCGCATTCCTTACGACTACATCTGCCTGCGCAGCATCAGCGCCTTCAGCGACATGGCCAGATACAGTCGGTCTACGGTAGTGCTGTTGCATCTTACTAGAGCAGCATTGGGAGGCTATGCGACGACCGGGCGCATCCACTCCACAGCCAACCTCACCAATCTGCTCAATGTCCTCATTCTGACCACCACCCTTGGCAGCCATGGGTCGACCCTGACCTGACAACCATGCCAAAGCCTCGTCGCCCACCTTGAACCACTGAAACAACGAGGCCAACGGCTGACTAACACTCAAGTGACCTGCCAGCGGAACCTCATGCACCGCATGAGTTGTGAGGCCTGGATCCTCAGCACAATCAGTGGGGTATGAACCGAGCAGGTGCTGGAGCGCTGCACACTGTTGCGCAGGCAGGTGCTCTAGCGCTTCCACAGCCACCTGACTCGTGTCCCCCGCCCACTGCTCCGCCGAGACATGACAATCCCAACTCTCCACCACCTGTGCCCCACTGCCCCCCTCTCCTTCTCCACCTTGGTCGCTGCAGACCAACACAGGGACAGTAGGCTGCTCAGGTGGTTGCCTCACAAACGCCTTCGCCAGGTTCACATGAAATGCTACCCCGTCCTCGAGTTCAATCGCTTCGTTCCCACAACTCTCCTCCACCTGGGAACTACTCTGTCGCGGAGTGCCATCACACCCTACCATGTCACTAGGGGGGACAGGTTCTGGGGCCACTCCGGAGCTCATCTTTGGTGCTAATACTGAGTCGCCAAGAAGAGCCGCTGGATCAACACTCACAAAACTTCTCCCAACTTTAGCTTTCTCCTTCCGACCGTTCCTCCGCTGGTTTAGAGACTGAGGAATAGGCTGTAACACCTTAGATGCACGAGATCGGGTGACAACACACGCTATCTGCTGTAATTGACACCTCTCGTCAAACTCCTGCCCCTCCCTACTCACGTCGGCCGCCCTCTCGGCAGCGACTAAGGGTGGAACCTCAGAAGTAGGCACCGCAAAGTCGTTGCCGAGAAGAAGGTCGACGCCCTCTACTGGCAGTTTCTCTATGATTCCAACATCTATCTCTCGTGTCACACCATCAACCTCCAGCTCCACTCGAACCAACGGGTATGACCGTGTAGCATTAATACCTTGCACCACAACTACCCGTGCCGCGTTTATAGGTTGGCCTGTAAAGTTTTTCATCAGAGTCTGGGATGCACCTGTATCATGCAACAACTCCAACCCATGCTTGCAACCAACCCAACTCACGCAGCCAAGCCCTCTATGGTCGCAAAAAGCATCGCGGACAGGGTTCGAGCCTTCCGGACACTCCTTCACTGGCTGTGCCCCCGCATCTGACATATCACCCCAGGTAAATGCAGAAGACCTCAGAGACACCCCAATGTTGCTAGCCAAAGACACGACTGCTGTAGGTTCGTTACTAGGGCAGGAACGTGCAAAATGCCCCTTATTATGACACTTAAAACACTACTTCACCCTTGGACTTCCCCTGAGGTGGGGAAGGGCCCTGACCTTTCTTAAACGGGACGGTTTTTGGTTTGTGATCAAAATTAGTATCATTGCTCTCACTTTTGTTATTAAATGTTGCATCACTGACTCGGGGGGGTGGAGTGTTGCGCCCCTTGTTAACTGCATCGGTCCGTTGTGCAGACCCGCACCCACGAATCAGCGATACTCTCAGGTCAGCCAACTCAGCTGCCTTTTGTAGAGTTTTAGGTTGTTTCTCTTTGAGGTTCAAAGTCAGGTCACCGCCTGTGCATTTAAAAAATTGCTTTAGAAGGACTAACTGCTCAAGCTCTTCGAACGTCGTCACCTTCTCTGACCTCAGCCAATTCCTCAAAGCATCAGACAGTTCCCGGGAATGTTCTAGAAAAGTGCACTCACGACCCTTCGTAACACCCCGAAACTTCAACCTATATATCTCTGGTTGTAACTCGTACACCCGCAGAACAGCTTCCTTCAATACCTCATAATCGATGCAAGACTCCAAGGGCAACGCATCATATGCCTTGAGTCCTTTGCCAACCAACCTAGAGGAAACAAGGGCTGCCCACTTAACCTCGGGCCATTGGTGCTCCCGGCACTTCTTCTGAAAACGCAGGAAAAACTCGGTGACACCCGACTCGTCAAATGCAGGGACTAACTTAAGAAGGTGCGATAAAGACTGATCAAGACCTCGATTCCCAGAACCGAGACGCTGCCCTGTCGACTCCACCCGAGACTTCTCAAGCTCTATGTCTGCACAGTACATGGCCTTTCTCTCCTCAGCCTAAATCCTGAGCTCATACTTTCGTTGCTCGAGCTCAGCCTCATGCTTTCGCTGCTCGAGCTTCTGCTGCTCAATCTCCGACTGCTGCTTAAGTTTGGCGAGCTCAAGCTGAAACAACATCTCGGAAGACAAACCCTGAGGAGGGGGTGCTACTATTGGGGACCCTACCCGTGAATCACCTAGAGGCATACCCAACCGCCAGTGGGCATCGGCCTGCGGGAACGTACCCGGCTCCGGAGCCCGAGGGGGCGCCATGGTAGGAGTCGAGTGGAATGGGGGCTGGGCCGAAGGTGCCCCAGCTCCCGCTCCACCCGAAGCCCCACGCACCCCACCGAGCACACAGGTAACCAGCTCACCTCTCGACAAACCGCTAGTACCGGGAAACCCTAAGACCGTGGCTACACACTGCAGTCTGTACCGGTCTAGCCCCGACACACAATCCGCTGACACAGGCTCACCCAAAAATATCCGAGCATCCTCCTCATTGTTCACCTCCCGAACGCCTCTTAACAACTCCACCTTCTCCACCTCCTCGCCTGCTACCCATACTGTGTCCTCACTGTACACTGATCCGTCGTTCGACATAGTGTCCATCGGAAATCTTCAACGTTTACAAAAGAGAAGAAGTACCTAAACTCTCATGTAGCATTATTCACTCAAAAAATGCTTGAAGACAACTCAAGTGCTATACTACGTTGCCAAAAAAAAATCCAACGTGTCCAAAATATTCCTCAAAAAACAAATGTCCAAAAATCCTGCAATTATTTCTATCTATCTATCTATCTATTGCCTGACGCCGTGATCCCCGAAGGGGTGGCCACGAACGAACCGCCCCCATGCACCTCTGTCCCCAGTCAGTCGACGCCCCTCCCCCCAACCAGCACCGCCTTCATTCATGTAGTTCCTCACTCCATCCTTCCACCTCATATTCGGTCTACCTCTCCCCCTCTGTCCCTCCACCTCGCTCTCGTACACCCTCTTAGTCATTCTCTCGCTTTCCATACGTTCCATATGGCCGAACCATCTCAAGTTGTTCCTTTTCACACTTTCCAGCACATCTACCTCCACACCACACCTCCTTCTTACTTCCTCATTAGTCTGTCTATCCCTCCATGTAATTCCGCACGCACTCCTTAAGTAATTCATTTCCACTGCTCTCACTCTTGGTCTGAGTCTCTCAACCAACGTCCATGCTTCGCTTCCGTAAGTCAGTGTCGGGATTACCACACTGTCATGCAAGGACTTCTTCACTTCCATACTGACCACCCTATTTCTTGTTACTGCTTTTAGCGTTCCTACAACCCTCTTCCCCTGTTGTACCCTCTCCCGCACCTCTTCATCCATAGTCCCATCTTTACTCAACACACTGCCCAGATACTTAAAAGAGTTGACGATCTCCATATCCTGACCGTTCAGCTTCACCTCACACTCTGTTACTTCACCCCTTTCGAAGACCATAACCTTGTTCTTCCCCGTATTTACCTTCAAATTCCGTTTTTCGCACACTGTTCCAAACTCATTTACCAGACCCTGCAACTCCCATTCATTATCACTCATCAGAACTGTATCATCCGCAAACAGCAGTATAGGTAGCTTCCACTCAATTCCCTCCCTTTTCAGCGATACACCAACATCCACTGCTCTTGATAGTATTTCTTTCATAACTCCATCCATATATACAGTAAACAACCACAGGGACATCACACACCCCTGTTTCAAACCAACATTCAGGTCAAAGAACTTGCTCTGCTCACTCTCCACACGTACTGCCGCCTTTGCACCCTCATACATGCTCTTCACTGCTTTCAGCAACTTGCCCTCTACTCCGTATATTCTAAGTACTTTCCACAAACCTTCTCTATCCACTCTGTCATATGCCTTCTCCAAGTCCATAAAGGCAACATACACCTTTTGTTTCTTCTCCAGATACTTCTCCACAACACAATTCAGGGTAAATATCTGATCTACACATCCTCTTCCCTTCCTAAAGCCTCCCTGCTCGTCGCCTATCCATTTCTCCGTTCTCACTCTCACTCTCTCAATCACTACCCTACTGTATACCTTCCCTAGTACGCTTAGAAGACATATTCCTCGGTGGTTACCACACACTCCTCTTTCCCCTTTGCCATTATATAAGGGGACTATTATGCCAGTCTTCCAGTCATCGGGTGCACTCCCCTTCTCCCATGCTAGTTTGCACATTTTCCATACCCATTCTATCACTATCTCACCACCATACCTCAACATTTCCCCACACACTCCATCTGTTCCTGGTGCTTTCCCCAACTTCACTCTTTTCATGGCTTCCCACACTTCTGACCTCCTGATCCCCACCTCCTCCTCCACTACTTCTCTTTTTCTCCCTCCCATACCATATCCAGCTATGTTTGCTGGCTCTTCATTCCTTTCATTTAGCAACTCACTGAAGTACTCCCTCCATCTTTCGACTCTCTCTTGCTTCTCGGCTAGCATTCTCCCATTCTTATCTTTCACACCCTTACTGTTTCCCTTGCTACCTTCCCTAACTTTCTTGACTTCTTTCCAAAACAGTTTCTTACTCTCCCTCCATTTTACACTCAGATTCCTTCCAAATTCCTCATCTACTCTTCTCTTACTTTCCTTCACTACTCTCTTCACCACCCTCTTACTCTCCACGTACCTCGCTCGTTTCTGTCTCTCGGAATCTTCATTCCCTCTACTACCCAACCACTCTCTATATGCTTTCTTCTTTTCTTCCACAGCTATTCTTACCTCTTCTGTCCACTATGCTGTACCTTTCACTCCCCTCCCTCTTCTCCTCACTCCACACACCTCCTCACATGCTGCACAGATCTCATCCTTAAACACCTTGCTCATCTCCTCCACTTCCTCCATAACTTCCAGGTCGAACCCACCTAGTCGTCTTTCCACTGCTCTCCTGTACTCCTCCCTGACTTCCTCCTCCTGCAACCTCTCCACCCTCCTCACCATTCCACCCTCCTCTCGCCTCCCTCCCGCTCTCCTCACCCACTTCTTTTGTATCCTAACCTTAGCTACCACTACATAATGATCAGACAGACCCCCTCCATACAATTATTTCTTAGTTCACTAAATCCTAGACTAAGGTCGCCATTTGGTATGACGACTAAGATAAGATACTAGGCAAGGTCGCCAATTGTTACGACCGGGACTACAAATAAAACAAGGGCACTTAATGATTGGACTAGAAATAGGGCACTATGCAACAACGGTACGCTAGATCCAAACCCTCAAACTTATATGCCGGCGAACAAAACACCTATACCCTCCAGAGTTAATCTGCGATAGCGGGATATCCTTAACTGGGCATAAATGTACTCTACTTCAGGCTAACCCACACTGGTATAGCCTGATAACAAACAAGATGCAAGTTACGTTAAAATGCATAAAAAGGAATCTATGGAAAGATCAATTAAATCACTGCAAGATTTAATACAATAAAAAGATGCTTCAATACAGTTACTCTAAACAACAATAAACTCTTCACTCCTATCTGAAAGAAAGTGAAGTATAGTCCTACAGCATAGACCTGGAAACTTATGAAGAAAGTCTGATGCTCATAAGATGCTCTTACTAATCTTGAACTATATAAAGGCAGGAGGCAGGACACCACACGTGTAAATCGAATACACTAAAAGATAGGACATATAATGTTATCTGACACGAGAATACTATAAATACGTAACGGTAGCAATGCTCGACACTAAAAGAAGTACTTCCTCATCAACGAAACAGTCTGCTATGGTTGTGCGGCTCAACAACAACCTAGACTAATAAATGCTGTGAATAATAATGCGTACATATCAAAGAGCTTATATTAAATACTAACAAGTGTCTACTCGATTAATAATGTCTAGCTGGGATACTCTAGGTAAGGAACTGGGGTTGAGCAAGACAGGCTCGTAGCCTAGCGATGTCCTTAAGACTGCATCCTTTAAGTTACGTTAATTGACTAGGGGGCTCTTTCGATAGATCCAGATCACAAGTATCTGGTTCTATCCTGGCGACCCTCTAAAGACAAGCAAAGAGGCAGCAAAGTGTGGAACTGGTACAGGCCAAAAACCCTCAGTCAACACAATGCTGCACTCGCAAAGGACGCAACCGAAAAGACAACCCAGGCTACCACAGGACCGGTCGAAGTCGTGTAGGTATAAGCAAACCGTACACACATCGGAGACAACGACTACAGTTAACTTATCCCAGTCTACCATTAAATAAAAGAGCAGAAACACTAAATCAATAATGGAGACACACAAAGTTCTTAACCTATACTAACTAAGAACCCTCAAACCTATTCTAAGTATATGTAAATATCTGTGAGGACGGCACATGCAATACAATGGGCCGGCTTTGAAAACCGTATGCAGAACCCAAGGGGATAAGTAATTGAATAAAAGCGACAAGTAATGGAAAAGAAGAAGCTCAGAGAGAGAAACAGTGATAAAGGTGGTGATCGGGGGAGAGTATGCAAAGGGATGTTAGAAGCATGCGCGCCAAGCCTGTCCTGATGAGGACAGCTCCTGGGGACCCTCACGGAGGAGGTAAGTTACACAGGAGCCCGCAAAGGCGTCATGGTCGGCCAATCATGGGCCGTGACATCACAAGACAGCAGGTGTCACGTGACACAGCAGGAAACACCGTCCAATAGCGAGCGAGAGGCAGGAATGCACCCGCACCTACAGACACTCACTACATTCTCGCTCTGAAAGTCTTTCTCATTCCCACGTTGGTACTATCATCACTACTGTTGATATAAAATATAACCCGTTGTCACAGACAAAAACAAAGACCACCACTGGACTGTCTGTGACAATGCGATTGCTAGGAAAGAAAGAACAACATTCTCTGATAACTGTAGCCCATTACGATGTCCCTGGCGAGCGCTAGTGGCTAACGAGAGGCGATTCTGCCAACGCTGGTAGACGTCACAACAGTTTATTCTGGCTCTCATTAGACACCTTTATACAGTTTAGGAAGGACCTGGGGGGATTATTAACCATCTCACAGGGGCCAGGTCCGCTTGAGGGCATTTTGTGTATGGCCACCCTCATAAAGGGGAGGAAGGCGTCCGACAATAGATAGATAGATAGATAGTGTCCTACACAGCACAAACTCATAAATTACAAGATTATCTAACCAAAATATGCCTCACCTGTTTGTTCCTAGCTAGACAAGTAACTAATACATCATCTCTCTAAAGCCGTATCACACGAGCGCTTTTTCCCTCAACGTTTATCCTTAACACTGGTCTGGCAGCTTATGAGGTCAGCTTTTAAGATAGTTTGGTTACCTAAATTCATCTACCATCGGTCAAGTTTACGATACCAGTGCAAAATACTCAATAAATGTTGCCAGAAAAATTTTGATCATCGAATGTTGACAATAAAAGCTCTTGTGTGATACCAGCTAAACTATCTACTGGTACCGTACACCATAATTATCATATATTTCAAATCACCCGGTAATTATTCGTCATTTTCCTTAATCATTATACAATGCTGATAATTTCCCACATCCTTTATTTGCTCTAGATATATAATACTATTAATACACCAGCCAACATGCGGTCGATCTTTGGCTAACATATTAAAACTTACACTGCGGTGATATTTCCGCCATATTGGGGCTTATTCAGGCACTCCTGATTGATTAGGCAAGTGTCTGAATGAAACTAAATATATTCATGCGAAAACTAGGAGAAAATTGCTTCAAATGACACCAAAACGAGCTTCGTGGTTGCGGGGTTCACCCGCAGCGCTACCATAGACATTCGCTAAAATGAGCAATTATCGCTAATGTGTTACGATCGGGTCTCGTATAAATCAGTGGTTCTTATACATTGGACTAGACTGGCATAAATGCAACAACGGAAACGCTAGATCCAACCCCTGATATATAATCCCGTCGAACAAGGAACACATATACCCTCCAGAGTTATATCTGCGATAGCGGGGTATCTTAACTCTCAGTATCTATGTGCTTCTACTTAATAATAGGCTGATGTTCTCTGAAACAGCCTATTACCTATAACATATGGTTGCTTAGTTATGGTACACAAGGAAAAGATAGTTAACTTAATTAAATCACAAGAGTGATCTAATGCAAACAAGAAGGTTTACTTAACGTTACTTTAATCAATAATATCTGTCACTCCTTTATGAAAGAAAGTGTTGTAAAGTCCTCAAGCACCGAACAAGGAATCTTCTGAATAATGTCGGATGCTACTAAGAAGAACGTATCGGAAATGGAACCACAAAATAGCAGGAGGCAGGACAATGCACGTGTAGGCTAAATACACAAAAAGGCTGGACATATAATGTTATTGGACACAAGAATAGTTTAAGCGGTGCAACTGTAATAATGCTCGCCACAAAAAAGTAGTACTCCTATTAACAAAACCGGTCTATGCTGGTTGTGTCTCTCTACAGCAACCTAGACTTCAAAATGCTTGTGTAAAAATAATGTGTATGCATAAAAGAGTATATGATCTAATCCAGCTAATGTCTACCCGGGTTAATAAAGTCTAGCTGGGATGCGCAAAGGTACAGAATTCTGGTGGAGCAAGGCATCTCCTAGCCTAGTGTGGACCTTCGGTCTGTGCGGCCTGATTACGTTAATATGAAGGGGTGCTCTCTTGAGGATTCTCGATCACAAGTATCGAGTATCCTCCTGGCGACCCTCAAAAGTAAAAGCAAATAGAGTTAGAACAGTGTTGGGTGGATTAGGCAAGCAGCCCTCACACACTAAACAGTCTAAACTCCAAGGTACACAGACAAAAGATCCACCCAGGTAACCCACAGAATCCGTAGTGTCGTGTAGCTCAAAAGTAGCCTACACACATTGAAAACACCAACAGCAAGGTACCTGATCCCTAGTCTAGCATTATTTAACCCTGTAGAAACATTAGTGATTGATGGAGACAGTCTGAGCAATACAATCTCCCAAAAAGACAATGACTATCTTCAACCTTAATCAAGCACATAAGAAATGTGAGATCCAGCATATAATACAGTCTGGCCACCAATTCAAGGTGTGGATGCAGAGAACCAGAGGGGAATTGATATTAATAAAAGGTGAGGAAGTAGTGGAAATGATAGAGGCAGTAGGAGAGAAGGATTCTAAGACAAGAGTGTGGGACAGTTCAAGGGAGATGCTTAGAGTATGCTGTCTGGGAAGGATCTGACAATGATATTCCCATGGACCTCCTGGCTGGAGTCCCAGTTCGCAAGAATGGCATGAGGGCGCGCGACAGTCGCCCAGTAAGCAGCCGCGTAGTAGGCAGTGTTAGGCAGGAGGCAACGAATCCCGCGAGGCCTATGTAAGGGGGCCAGCCACGCGCCGCACTCACTACCAAGTCACACCAACCTTGTCTCTCTCTCTCTCTCTCTCTCTCCCGCTCGCCTTCCCATCATTCAACTACTTAACACAATACTTTCAATTGACTAAATAAAATAGAAAGGATTGTGACAGACGAAAATAAAGAGCAGTTCTGAAGTGTCTGCAACACAAGCTTTCTTGAGAAGGAAAGTACACAATGATAGGTAGACTGTAGCTATATTCTCTGCCCTGGCGAGTCCTAGCGAGTAAGCCATGCGGTTCTGGGGGAAGCGGTGAGCGTCACAAATGTCGCGCTACATTTGCCTTTGGCAGCATTGTATATCTTGCGAGACTCTGACTCAGATCCTTCAGTGCCGCAGCCGCCTGGCTGGGAGAAGGACGTGTGGCCTGGCGCGCTCCCGCTCCCTCGCACTCAAATTTACAGGCTTTAAGAGGCTTTAAAATACTGTAAATTGATGTAAATTGTTAAGGAGGGATGGGCATATATATTTTTTAATTATTTTTATTTTCCTCCCTAGACCTCCATCAAGTTTTAAAAACGATCCCCGAGACCCTCCTTCAAGAAAAATCTGAACATTATATTAAAAAACAATGTTCCGGCTGAAGGCTGGTTTCTTACAGGCTCGCTAACGCTCGCCAGGAAAAGATCGACACCTAAATGGTACAAAAAGTCATAATATTGACAAAGAAATGGGTCGAAAAGCCTTAAAATCACCAAACTAATAGGCCAAAGGTTATGAAATCTGAAAACTCCTGGGGCTAAACATGAGAGAGAAGGGGGACCATCAAACCGACCCATCTCCCCTAGAGGTCCAAACGTGGCCACCCGAGCTTCACTGACCCAGGCTCTTGTATAATGGCAACCTAATCCATGGATAGTTTCAGAATATATTTTTTATTTTTGCCCGACTCCGTAATTCCCAGAAATATTACCACCGGGAAACTTTTTTTTAATTTTGGGAACATTGGCCACGGTTTTAATACACAATGGGTATCAGGTACGTCTCGCTTGCTCTGAAATAAGGTAAAAATTGTATAGACCAACTGTGAGCGTCCAGGAATACTGAGCGTGTATATATAACACATGCCTGGGTCAATGTTTTCCCTAAGATATTATTAATTGTATCTAGTTTATTGTAATTATTATTATTATTATTATTATTATTATTATTACACCTTGAGATGGTATGGCCGAATGGAACGTATGGGAAGCAAGAGCTACATAGAGATACATAGATGCACAGACCACACAGACCTCAAGGTCCTTACTAGGCAGTCTGGCCTTACAAACTATATATGTATATATATATATATATATATATATATATATATATATATATATATATATATATATATATATATATATTATATATATGTATATATATATATACACCGGTACATACACATACACACACACATACATACGCATACATACATAAGAGCATATAAGCATGTAATGTGCATATATTTATGTATATGTATGTCTGTGTGTATGTGCTGTCAATGGTTCGAGCCCGGTTGAGAATATAAGGTATATAATATATATATGTACTGTACGTGTATTTATATGGTCATATGCACATATGTATGTAAGTATACGTACATATGAGCGAGAACATATTGCTCACTAGCGCAACTTCTGATTATAAATCTATGCATAAGCATTATCTATTATTAAGTGTTCGCGTATCTTCATCCATGTATTTCCACCCTTAACAATAGAACGCCCAGCTCTTCCATATTTCGCCTTCTGTCACACACACACACACACACACTCACACACCTACACTACCGAGGATTAACCTCCCATTGTAGTACCTGCACCCTCTTTAACCTGACCATACCAAAACAGTTTCTGTATGTATGTATGTTTGTGTGCATACGTGAGCGTTTGTGTATACGGACATGTGCACACTTACTGCATGTTCTTATGTTCCTATATATGTATGTATATGTATGTGCGCACGTACGTGTATATACGTATGTTCTGTATATGAGTAAGTAAATAAATGTGTATATGTACTGTATATCACTTACTCTCATGGTTATTTTTATGATAATTTGTATTCTGCACATGCATCATTATTGTATTTATTTATTTTGTTTGTAAACTAAGCTTACCATCCTCATATCTGTACATCTCATGTTCATCCGCTAAATTGTAAAATGTGTATTTTCAGCTCATGAGGCTGCCATTCTTTAATAAACCGTTTATTATTATTATTATTATTATTATTACATACACACATACATACATATATATACAGTATATATATACATACTGTACAGTGCACACACATACACATACATAATTTTTTTTTTCTTTTTTCATATCACCGCAGCCCTCTGCAGATTGAGGTCAAGCCTTCCCTTGAAAGCGTTTATTGTGTCGCTCTCCACCACTCTCGCTGGTAGTTTATTCCACTCTGTCACCACACTGTAGGTGAAGAAACTCTTTGTGACATCTAGGTTTGCCTTTTTGGTTTTTAATTTCATTCCATTTCCGCGAGTTTGATTAGTATTGTTTAATGTGAATAGTGCATTTACGTCGAAACCTTTTAGTATCTTAAAGCACTCAATAAGCTGACCCCTCAACCTCCTCTTTTTTAATGAGAACAGGTTCAATCGTTTAAGTCTTTCTTCATATGGTTTATTTCTTAATGAGGGTATCATCTTCGTAGCTCTACGCTGTACTGACTCGAGTCTTACAATGTCCTTGATCAGATAAGGTGACCAGAACTGCACACCATATTCAAGGTGGTGCCTTACCATACCTTTGAACAGTGGCACTATTACGTTTTCATGTTTATATGTAAATTTTCGTTTAATAAAGCCCAATGCTATGTTTGCCTTATTTGCAGCTGCTATACATTGGTCGGAAGTTTTTAGGTTTTCAGATAATTATTAGTACCCCTAGGTCTTTTACTACCGTTGCAGTTTTTATTTGTTTGCCATTCATTTCGTATTTGTATTTCATATTTCTGCTACCAACCTGCAGCACCTGACATTTATCGATATTGAAGGGCAACTGCCATTTTTTGGACCACTCTGATATCTTGTTTAAATCAGATTGCAACGCATTTCTATCATCTTCGTTCAGGACTGTATTTCCTATTTTTGTATCGTCGGCGAATTTGGAAATGGTGTTGTTTACCCCTACATCAATATCGTTAATGTAAATGAGAAACAGGACCGGTCCAAGGACTGAACCTTGTGGAACTCCACTAGTGACAGGCTCCCACTCCGATTCCACTCCATTTATCACCACTCTCTGTCTTCTGTCTGTAAGCCAATTTTGTATCCAAGAATGAATTTCACCTTTGATACCTATCCTCTCCAGTTTAGCCAATAGTTTTCGGTGAGGCACCTTGTCGAAAGCTTTTTGAAAGTCCAAGAAGATTATATCTAGTGATTTCGTCATGTCGTTATATGTGAATAGTTTGTTATAAAATTCAATCAAATTTGTTAGGCATGACTTATTTGATCTAAAGCCGTGTTGACTATTTTTGATTAGGTTGTTTGATTCGAGGTAATCTACTATCTTATCTCTAAGGATTTTTTCCATGATTTTTCCTACAATTGAAGTTAGACTAATTGGTCTGTAATTACTCGCTTTGGCCTTGCTACCCTTCTTGTATATCGGCGTAATGTTCGCATCTTTCCAATCACTCGGTACAATCCCCTGTAGTAAAGATAAGTTAAATAGTTGTGTCAGGGGTTTTGCTATTTCGTCCTTAACATTCTTAATTATTTTCGGGTGGAGCATGTCGGGTCCCGGGGTCTTATTTACATTTAAATTACTCAATTTGCTTTGTACTTCGCTATATAAAGACAAGAGAATGACTAAGAAGGTGTAAGAGAGCGAGGTGGAAGGTCAGAGAGGGAGAGGTAGACCGAAAGAGAGGTGGAAGGATGGAGTGAGGAAGTATATGGACGAAAGCGGTGCTGGTTGGGAGTAGGGAAGTCACTGACTTGGGACAGAGGTGCATGGGGGCAGTTCATTCGTGGCCACCCAAGGGGATCACGGGGTTAGGCAATAGATAGATTATTATTATCATTATTATATATACCGGTATATGTATGTATATATATATATATATATATATATATATATATATATATATATATATCTGTGGCAGGTTGACCTCCAGGGTACCGGATTTTAAAGATGAAGAGAAGGATAAGGGCGAAACACGTCTCCATTGTAGTTTACTATATTTCGGACTTTCTTAGTCCATCATCAGGTATACATCAAATCCACCTTAACCCGTGGAGCCCCGGCTAGTTTTGTAATGTTTGCGCACCAGAACCCGGCCGGTTTTCAAAAATTGCTTTTATTCCAGAAACAATAGCGAATGGGTTAGGAATGAAGGAAAAACCACGAAAAACCGCCCAAAAAGCTTAAAAAATGGTCCTACAGAGCCCCCAAAAACGGATTTTACAAGAGTAAAAAATTGAAGGCAATTATCCCAAAAAACAGGTTATTGCGCGCTCGCGCACACGCACGTGGACTTTGAGAGTTTTCAACCATCGGCACGGTTGCGTGGGATACGTACACAGTTCCCATACAAATCTGAGCCCTCTTGAGTGGCTACACCTGAGGTTATGGTCGGCGCAATTAGGGTGACGCGTCAGGCGCGTCTCTGGGGCTGTGCGTTACATACATCGCCGACGCGTCAGACACGTCGCTGGGGCTGTACGGGTTAAGAGAACATAACATTCAATTTTAATGAAATTTTTTCAAAAATAGGGTGTGGATAAAATATAATATACAAGTCTAAAAAGAGAGCTAAAACTAACACATGTAAATAAATAGTATACAACTACCACCAATAAATAGTATACAACTACCACCAATAAATAGTATACAACTACCACCAATAAATAGTATACAACTACCACCAATAAATCCGTGTTACACATCGGGAAACATTGCTTATTAATGTAATTAAACTTACCCTACGTATCTCCGTCTTACTCCTAAGGATAGCACAGAATGAGGGTTTGACAAAATCGAGAGACAAGGAAATCGTTAGGGAGTTACCAACACGTAAATATTAATTAAATCTTAAGAGAAAATGTTAAACAGTTGCGCGCTGTGTCTTAATCTTAATGAACAATAATATATCAAATAGATGCACATAATAATAGGATACGAATCAGTGACTGAAATTGTTTGTAAAGATTGAAACTTTAAATCAAATGTACGAGAATAATTAAGAATAGAATATGTTAAGCGTGTCTAGTCATTTATCTATATTTGGAAATTTTAAAATATGGTTCGTTTAATTTATATTATTTTCGGTGAAGCAGTAAATATTTGTGTGTAATTGAACATAAATGGATCAGTATGAGCGAAGCGGTATTTATAGAAGACAAATACGCGATGCCTCCGTTTTTTACCTGTCTATTTGAGTATTAAGTTCGGGTTTTATAGTATCTATAAAATACTTTTCTCCTATAAATGCCTCATGTGTATTCCTAAACCTAGCCACTATTCCAAAATCATCCTCACTAAAGCGGTGATCTGCTTCCCTTGCATGATTTCTAATTGCTGAAAATTGCATTTTAGTGAGAGGACGGCCTGCAGGAATACTTTTCCCCATGTGTTCCCATATCCTTGAGCGGAATGCTCTGGAAGAGCACCCCACAGGCCCACATACCTCACAGGGCAGCGAGGACAGGTAAATTTATATACGATATTGGAACACATGTGGTCTGCTATTTTATCTTTAATGTTAAAAAATGAACCAATTTTGAAGTCGTTAGTGAAGATGATCCTAAAATCTACGGCGGGATACTTAGTTTGAAGCAGTTTACGCAATGTTTTCCTAAAATCGTAACTACATTTACCATAGAAAGGGAGTTTAACGTATTTCCTAAGCTTAGAAACAGTGTGGATCGGCTGTTGTTCCCTATATTTTGAGTATAAAAATGATTTTATAGTCTTCTGGACACCCTATTTTTGAAAAAATGTAATTAAAATTGAATGTTATGTTCTCTTAAGGTGGATTTGATGTATACCTGATGATGGACTAAGAAAGTCCGAAATATAGTAAACTACAATGGAGACGTGTTTCGCCCTTATCCTTCTCTTCATCTTTAAAATCCGTACCCTGGAGGTCCACCTGCCACAGATATAATCTACAGTATATATATATTGGCGTTTGTTGATACTGGTAGTGGTAGTTTTGGAGGTACAGAATGTGGTGATAGTTTAGTTATCACTTCGCTTTATTATGGTTTTAGATCTTCCATTTTCTCTGTCTTACCTGTTGTGTCTCTTCTCCTTGTCTCTTCTTTCCCTCATCATATTTTTGTTACCTACTTCCCCGGGGCATCCTTATTAACAAGAGTATTCTAGTTTCTAGAGTTCATAATTATTATCTAGGTATTACAGTATATTGTTACTATGTTAGTTCTACCTAGTTTGTTTTATAACTCAGAGATTGGAAAACAATCACTAATGTAAAATGTGCCTCAATAAAATTGTGTGGGACCCATTGAATATTAATGGACCCGCTTCCTAACACTTGCTCTGATGAATTATTTATTATCACTCATGACTCGGTTGCTTTAGTACAAGTTTTTGTTGTTGTTATTACAATGTGATGCTTGACTCTACCTTACACCTTTCAACTAGTTTTCCAGAACCCACCAGCAAGTAATCACTCAAAAAATCACGTGATGATGCCATAAGACACTTATCTTCTGACCAATCATCCATTTCCATATTGGGCTGAGAATATCTTGTTGCTATCAATGCTTCCAAAACCCAATTTCTCCATCTATCTACCCGTCAAGAACTCCAACTTCAACAATACACAAATCAACCCTTTATCTTCTCTCAGTATTCTAGGTGTCTCTTTTTCTCCTGATCTCACTTGGAAAGACCATATTACCACACTTGCTAAAAACAGCTTTCCAGGGGGATTGCGTGTGAAAAAGAGGGGCTTGTTGAGGTGGGAGGCCGTTTTTTTTTGGGGGGTGGGGCGTGGGGGTTGTCAGGATGTCTAAGGGATTATTGTTGTGTAGGAAAGTACACGTTCGTATTTTGTGTGTGTCTGTCTGTTGGCTCGTCCCCGGCAGGTTATGAGCTTCTTTCGTATTTACCAGTCTTCAACTTTTCCACAAGAAATATATATTTTTAAAACTGTTTTAAGTTCACAGGTATTCATAATTATTATTTCGTATTTGTCTCCATCTCTTTTTGTTTGCGTGTTCAAATAATCTCTGTAGTTCATTGTATCTTCCCTATCCTTCTATTGTTTTATCTCTTCCTTCTCTTCCTGCCCCCTTCTTCTCCTCCTCCTTCCTCCATCTTGACCTCATTTCCCCTTCCTCTTCAACACCCCTTCCCTTTTTGGCTTAATGCCCATCCACACGTTTTTTTGCAGCAATTATAATGTAATTAATTTTTACCTTATGAATGCTGTTTTTTCTCTCTCACAATTTGACTTATATTATATTGCCCAATGTGTCTTAAGAGACTTATCAAAGTTTGTGTTATCTCTTTCGTATTTATTCCAAACTTATATTTCAATGTATTAAATAAATAATGTAATAATGGCATCCTTTTTTCCAAAATTGGTTGTGTGAGCGTATTTGTGTGCGTGTGTGTGTGTGTGTGTGTGCTGGCAAATGTGTGTTTGCAGTGTGAGCAAACCAGTGGTGTAGGTTGAACATTTACAACACAACTCTTGATATAATATATAAATTGAAGGCGAAGTGAAACGAAACGGAATTAAAAACAAAATAAAATAACAAATCCTCACGCTTCAACTTGGCAAATTTGTCCCCTTCATTTAGTCATCACCTGGTGATGGAGTGAACCGCTTACCCTGCAAAGTGTGTTTATCTGGTCTAGAAACTGTGTTCATGTGTTAGATGGCAAGTGTGGAGGATAAGAGAAAGACAGAAAGAGAGAGAGAGAGAGGGGGGGGGGGGGGGAGGCTAATAAGGCAAAGTGGAAACTTGTCAATGAAATCATTGGAGAGTTACATAGTGTTACACAGACTGCACATATGTGCAGTCCCTACAAAGCAGTCCAGCCTTAAATACATAATGGCAGTTGTTATTAGCCCCTTGACGAAATTAGGCGTCTTAGAAGTTTATTTTCGTCATCGTAACACAATTGTATTACGCTTAGTAAGGATCTATTGAACTAAAAGGGTAAAGGCTATCTCAATCAACCCTCTGACTTCCATATGCCCTTCCTAATCTGAGTAAAAGACATTTAATAATAGCAAAAAAAAAAAAAAAAAAACACACACACACACAGAAGAGTTGTATCATCGATCCTCAGAGGATTAGCCTAATTGGAAGAAAGCAGTTACTACAACAAGTGGCAGATGAGGGGGTGGAGGAATGAACAGCTGACATTGTTTGATGAAGTGTGGCAGAGAGAGATAGTAGGGGGGGGGGGGTGAGGGCGAGATGATGGGGGTAATGTAGGGAGGCAACAACTGATGGGAGGTGAGGAACTGGGGAGTTGAAAAGAGCGGAGTCATAGAGTACAGATTGGATAGAGTGGAAAGAAGACGCCACAAATCTGTAAATAGGGATCCGCGCGTTCGAAAGATGGCAGCACGATCACAAAGGACAATGGGAGGGTTCCCACAAAGACATTATATTGACTATCCTTGGTCCTCATTAATTCCAATAATCCCTACCTTGTACTAATAACGCTATTAATAATCAATTGAACATTATCCAGAGACTCTGCAGACATGACATAGTTAAATAGACATAAGTAGAGGCTACTGTAAAGGCCAGTCATCGTGAAATTGTCGTCATTATGAGGAGGTACAGCTAACTCGATTAATTCGCGGAGACATCCTGCCTCTACTGAGATTCGGTTTCTGGTACCACTGCAGGTTACTCGGCTGCCAAACGCATGATATTCCCCCCCCCCCCCCCCCCCACACACACACACATACACACAAACACCACTACCACCACCACCATAAACCCAAGTGCTTCTCAACACCTCCCTTCCCTTTCCTTCACCCACCCACCCACCCTTCCCTTCCCTTTCCTTCACCCACCCACCCACCCTTTCCATTCATACCCTTCTCCGCTTTACCCCTAATCTCCGTTTACACCATCAACCTGCACAACGCTTTATTAAACACTTGCCGGGTGGCCAATTAAATACTATTAATGTAGTTTACATAATATATCTTTTGTGTGCCCATTCAAGAAATAAGAATATACCTCAACATTACAGTATATTTATCATGCTATTGCAAATTAATGCATTGAATTGTCCACGAGCTATTGTGACTAACAGATATAGCAATTAGGCATTGAAAACCGATTTGGGAAGGAATATACTATTTGCTTATTATTTGATTGCATTCATTACCAATATTTACGAGAAAATTAACATATTTACATAATACAAATTACATCATAGAACTGTATTCGTGAACTCTCTCTCTCTCTCTCTCTCTCTGAATAAAAACTATAAATACGCTTGGTCAATTATTTATGCATATGTAGAGTATCTACTGTATGTTAGATTTATGATCCCATATCCAAAAACATTTTAGGTATATCCGAACTGCATAGGTTAATCAATTGTATGAAAATGAACCTATGAATAATTTAAAGAGATAATTACTTTATAAAAAGACCATGAGTGAAAATAACCACGTCTGTACCGGTGACGTTTTGCTATTATATTCTAGCTATATTTAGACGATTTTATGCAGTTGAAGACAGATCTGTGGTAGTAAAAAGGGTTAAGCAAGATACTTCTAAGCCTGTTCATTGCTGGAGGCCATTTTTAAACTGAATAATATCTTCTATAATAGTAGCCACAAGACAATATAAAAGGACGGTGCCGGTACAGAAGGGGTTAAGGAGATAAAATGACCAAAAAGATAAAGGGCCAATGTGGTGCTTTATCTATGAGGCTTGGTTGTCTAGGAAGGGTAGATACCGTAGATGATTGTAGGACATTCAACTTTATTAGAGTACGTTACAAAGGAATATGACTAACGACTTGTGTATGGCACCTAGGCAATACGAAGCATTGGAGGAGCAGCTGTCCTATAACTAGAGATCCGATAGTATCTAACCCGAGGCGTTACCTTTGCGTGCATTGATAGTTTGTCACACACTTGTTACTTAATTAATTCGACAGCTGTGTAGCAAACACCCTCGTTTTATATGACGGCGACTTGTCATATTCTTTGCTATGTGTATGACTAAGCCAAAGGCAAGTTGCGTGCAACGAGTGTCTCCCTCATAACCAAATGAGTGACAGCCAAATTCAAAGGACGTTGGGGTCATATACCTGGACACAAAGTTTAAAGCAGACTAAGTCATAGGATGAAGGAAAGATACATTAAAGGACACAGTTCCAAAGTTCACTCGTGGAATAGAAGTAAGACTTAAAAACATTGCTAATTCTTGGGTTGGAGAGCTGTACACAATAGGGGCTGGCCTGTGTTGAAAGACGGGTGCTTTGCACTTGGCGCAAGGGAAGGGGTATGCACTGAGAGAGCTCGGAATAACATTGATTATTGTAATTGCGATAGAAACGAGAAAGAGGTGCAACATCGCGGCGTGTAGAAAGAGATTGTACGGAACAAATGAGAGGAAGTGAGTTGATGAGGCGAAATGCTTTTGACTCTACTCTTCTTCAGCACAGCTGGACAACATCAGACTGTACACAACATAAAGTTCGCCAACGCATGTGACAGACTGATGGTCTTGCCTAATTGTGACTAATTATCAGTTATATTTAACCATACCTGAATGTGTTACCCTAACGCCAATTTCAAAGTAACTGAAGGATTAGCAGATGTATTCTTTAAGAGCGAAGTCAATAATAAAATTGTGGTGTCGAGTGAATGCATTTGAATAATCAATTGACCACTTGCGAGTTTCAGGCTATAAGGAAGTTGGAGCCATAGACGTCGATATAAAACGGAAAGGCAATAATAATTATTATGTGAGCTTGTGATAGATAGAAAGTATGGGATACTTAATGTTATGTATATATATATATATATATATATATATATATTGTTACGATCCTACAATGCTGAACCCAAGAGATTAAAATTCAAGCAAGGGCAACTAGCATGCTGTTGCGTTTCAGAAGGCCAAAAGGGGAATGTCTCAGATAATCACAAATTAATGAAGAAGGATGATATTAAACACTTCTAATTTTCGTATTAATTATAATTACTAATGACTAGGGAAACGAACAGGTTGATAAGCAAGATGATTCAGTTAATCACGGCAAAGAATGGTAATGGGCTAAGCGCCGAGTGAAGGCCTCGAGTAAATGCACTCCTTACAAGGAATGAACACAACACAAAAAGAACATTTGAAGACAACGGTTAATCAACGCCTAGCACGCCGAGCAGTAAACTGGAACACACTCAATTACAGACCGAATATGATACCATATGATATCACCAGACAACACGCTCGGATAACGTGTGCACTCAAGAACACTAATCAGTGTACGTTACACAATACCCAACACACAATAACTCAGAGCCCCTCACAACACTGGGGCTCGTTACACATACACAATAATGCACCAATGCTGTCTCATCTCCCCTTCAAAGGACAAAACAGTACACTCTACCTACTTGTCCCAACACACAAGCCAGCAGACAACACGTCACGCATGTCCAGGGGTGTACCCAGGTCAGCGTGAACAGGAGCACTTCTCCCACCTCTGCCTCGTCGGGCTCTCCAACAGCTACTAACTCTCAACTCTTCCCTCCCTATACACATCTCTTCCCCAGCTCTATTTTCGGCAAGAACCTGGTGTCACACTAGTCTATACAGCAGAGTCACACGGAGTGTCAGATAAAGGCCTCCTGTCGTGGGAAATGTAGATCTTCCCACGCCTACATGCCCCACGTGTGTAGGTGGGGTGAAGGGGTCCCAGGCCTACACACCGCGTGTATAGACTCCCACGGGTGGTGCTGGCGACACTGGACACCAGTCGCTATCGGTGTAAGATTAAGGTGGATCGCCTGTCTCTCTCCTCCCTCCGTCTCTGCTACCACGCTGCTCCCTTACACCCTCCCCTTAAAAATAAATTTGTGGCGACAAATTTAAGCATTCATAAACATTTTTTACATGCGGGACAGGTGGTCAGCAATGACATTACATTTCCCTGGAATATGAATGATATTGAGGTGGTACTCCTGCAAGAACAAACTCCACCTTGTGAGTCTTTGATTGTTATTTCTGAATTTATTGAGGTAATTCAGAGGATGATGATCAGTGTAGATTGTGAGTTTACCGGAGGGGTCAAGATATACTCTGAAATGCTGAAGGCCAAGGATCAAGGCCAACAGCTCCTTCTCAATAACTGAGTAGTTCTTCTGGGCAGAGTTAAACTTCTTACTGTAGTATGACACTGGATGATCTACTTCATTCTCATCCTCTTGCAACAACACAGCACCTGCCCCCAAGTCACTGGCATCTACAGCCAGCTTGAAAGGCTTGTCAAAATCAGGAGCCACTAATATAGGTGATGAAGACAATTTTTTTTTTATATGGTTGAAGGCAGATTCACATTCAAGTGACCACAGAAACTGTACCTCTTTCTTCAGCAAATCAGTGAGGGGAGCCACCACATCTGAAAAGTCAGGGATGAACATGCGATAATACCCCACCATGCCTAGTAGCCGCTGGACCCCTTTCTTGTTCTCTGGGTGGGACATGTTGCATATGGCATCAATCTTGACCTGTGGAGGAATGAGAGTACCCTGACCAATGACATACCCCAAATACTCCACTTTGGCCTGAACAAATTCACACTTACTCAGCTTGGCTACCAATTTTACCTCCCTTAATCTGCCCAACAATCTGCCCAGTCTGTGCAAGTGCTCATCCCAAGAATTACTGTACACTACCACGTCATCAATGTATGTCACACAGCCCTCTAGATCACTAGTGATAGTGTTCATGAGTCTTTGGAAGGTGGCAGAACTATTTTTCATACCAAATGGCATGACCTTGCATTTGTATGTCTGTCCCAAAGTCACGAAGCATGACAACTCCTGTGCTCTTTCGCTCAAGGGTACCTGCCAGAATCCTTTCAAAAGGTCAATTTTGCTTATGAACTTTGTATTCCCCACTTGGTCAATACATTCATCCACTCTGGGCAAAGGGTAAGTGTCACTCTTGGTTATCTCATTGAGTTTCCGGTAATCAATGCAAAACCTTGCTGACCCACCTGATTTTTCTACGAGAGTGACCGGGAAGGACCTGGTGTCACACTAGTCTATACAGCAGAGTCACTGCTGTATAGACATGTAGATGTGAAGATGTATGAGGATTCGCGAAGTTCGGTGAGGGTGAAGGGTGTACTGAGTGATGAGTTCGCAGTCCGTGTTGGAGTCCATCAGGGTTCAGTGTTAAGCCCCCTCCTCTTTATTATGGTCTTGGAGGCGCTGTCTAGAGTTTTTAGAGGCGGACTCCCGTTGGAACTGTTTTATGCAGACGATTTAGCCCTAATAGCTGACAGTATGCAGGATGCTGAGGCCAAATTCAGAGACTGGAGAGAGGGCATGGCGAGCAAGGGTTTAAGAGTTAATATTAACAAAACCAAGGTTATGCATTGTAGTTTGAGACGAGGCAATGTGGAAAAGAGCGGTGCATACCCATGTGCAGTGTGTGGAAAGGGAGTGGGCGTTAACTCAATTTAATGTAGCATCTGTCAATGTTGGGTACACCATGGGAGTAAGCGCTGTAGTAGAATAAAGGGGCCCCTGCCGAAGGATAAGTCAGAAATAGAGAAATTTGAGTGCGTAGTGTGCAAAGGCGAGCTTGTGTTAAGTGATGATTCTGTGGCTGTGAATTTTGGAAATGAGTCTTTGGAGCTGGTGAACAAGTTTTGTTACCTAGGAGATACCATCTCTGCCGGTGGTGGGGCCGAGGCTGCCACTGTTGCTAGAATTAGGTGTGGCTGGGGGAAGTTCAGAGAATTGATGCCAATCCTGACCATGAAAAGAATGCCTCTCCCCCCTGAAGGGAAAGGTGTATGCCTCATGTGTTAGAAGTGCAATGACGTATGCCTCAGAAACATGGGCCGTTAAAGTAGAGGATGTCAACAGAATGGAGCGTAATGAGATGAGAATGGTGAGATGGATGTGTGGGGCCAGGCTACAGGATAGAATAACAAATGTTGAGCTGAGGAGACGTTTAGGTATAAAGAGTATTAGCGAGGTGATGCGTACAAGTAGACTGGGATGGTATGGACATGTGGAGAGAATGGATGAACAAAATTGGGTGAAAAAATGCAGGTCTGTGATTGTGGAGGGAGCTGCACCAAGGGGTGGACCGAGGAAGACCTGGGATCGGACTATACGCGCCGATCTCAAATCCAAGAACTTGACAAGTGAAGCAGCCCTTAACAGGGTTGCCTGGAACGCCGCCATTAGGACAAGAGACTGAAACTGCACTTATGTGTGGAACACTCAGTCTTAAAATTTTATGTATGTATGTATGTAGTCACACGGAGTGTCAGATAAAGGCTTCCTGTCGTGGGAAATGTAGATCTTCCCACGCCTACATGCCCCACGTGTGTAGGTGGGTGAAGGGGTCCCAGGCCTACACACCGCGTGTATAGACCTCCCACGGGTGGTGCTGGCGACACTGGACACCAGTCGCTATCGGTGTAAGATTAAGGTGGATCGCTTGTCTCTCTCCTCCCTCCATCTCTGCTACCACGCTGCTCCCTTACAATATATATATATATATATATATATATATATATATATATACTGTATATATATATATATATATATATATATATACAGGTATATACTACGACCGTATTTTAGCTGGTAATTCTGCTTAATATCGATGTCTACAGCTCCAACTTCCTTATAGCCTGAAACTGGCAAGTGGTCAATTGGCAGACGGTGACTACATTGATTTAAATTATCCGCACAAAGC
This sequence comes from Lithodes maja, assembly GCA_037953745.1. NCBI lineage: Eukaryota > Metazoa > Arthropoda > Malacostraca > Decapoda > Lithodidae > Lithodes > Lithodes maja. The sequence continues at coordinate 5,653 of JBAKBP010012101.1, read as the reverse complement.
CCGTTAGAAATACATAGAACCGTTAGTATAATATTATATAGTGTGGTTATACGAAAATGTCTTGACTGAACCATATGTGTAGGCAGTTTTCCCTACCATCGGTTTGCCTGGAGTTGCCGCTTGCCTAAACTGGTTTTGTTCTGTAAGCAACTTGGCCTATTAATTGAATATATCCTGTTAGTTTTCCTTTCTCTCTCGATCCAAAAGTTTTTAGTATAATGTATTTTTTTTTTTCTGTAGCCAACACATATTGCAGTCATTCACTATTTTGAGGCTTTTTGTCATGTAAATTAATTGGCATTATATTTATGCTTTTAGTCATTATGTGCATATGGAATTTCCCAGGACTATCATAATATTTACTGTAATTGTCTATTAGATAATATACCGTATACATGTATAATCATATATATATATATATATGTTTAGTTTTTTACTTTGCAAAACCCAGGTGTTTAGTAATGATGTCGACAGTCTAGCTCAGGCGTTAGTTTAGTAGCAGCTTCTAGTATATATATATATATATATATATATATATAATAAAAGTGCTAGGTGGCTGATAAGGAGAGCTGAAACTCCTGTTTCACCACTTGGCATCCCTAGCTGATTCTTTCAGTGCCTCGTCAATATTGAAGGCAACCCCAGCCTACCCTCCAAAACACCTTTTCCTATCAATACATTATACTACAAGCACCTTACATACTACGCTAGCTTTCTCAAAAAAAAAAAAACACATATTACGAAATCTCGACCCGCCTCGGAGTCCCCAGGAGGGAGGGGAGAGGGGGGGGGGGCAGATATGCCCCCTCAATTATATATATACAGTATATATATATATATATATATATATATATATATATATATACATATATACGAAATTATGTTCTGTTCTACTATATTTTAATACAAATACTGCTTAAGAAAAAGACCATCATCAGTAGCATTCAATACTATTTACAGAAGGATATAATTATACAGTATACATATACTATATATATATATAATATATATATATATATATATATATATATATATACCTGTATATATATATACCGTATATATATATATATATATATATATATATATACCGTATATAATATATATATATATATATATATATATATATACATATATATATATATATATATATATATATATATATATATATATATATATATATACCTGTATATATATATACCGTATATATATATATATATATATATATATATATATATATATATATATATATATATATATATATATTCCCAGGGTGTATACAGTTTTAGTTCATTACATGGTAACTAATATACCCCATCCAATCATATATTTTTTATTACAGGAAGTATTAAATACAATATATATACTTCGCAGGGAAATTACAATAGTGAAATACCTGTATATACACACTATACCTGTATATACACACTATACATGTATATACACACTATACCTGTATATACACACTATACCTGTATATACACACTATACCTGTATATACACACTATACCTGTATATACACACTATACCTGTATATCCCGATCCTCCTAGCCGGCGGCGCTTGTGGCACTTTGGCGCTGCCGACTGGGAGGCTCTTCGGCAGTACTTCTTTGATTTCCCATGGAATGATTTCTGCTTCCATGGCCGAGGACCCTCGGAGAGTGCTGAACGCATTACCGAGGTAATCCTATCGGGCATGGAAGCATACATTCCATTCTCTTTCTCTCAGACTAATGCTAAAAAATCTTGGTTTACTCACGCCTGTTCTACTGCTGTCCGCAATAAGGAGGAAGCATTCAAACGGTACCGACGCCTTAAAACTCAAGACTCTCATTCTTCATATGTTTCTGCCCGGAATCAAGCCAAATCTGTTCTTCGACTTGCCAAACACTCTTTCATCAATAATAAATGCACTGAACTATCCAACTCTAGCTCTTCCCAAGCTTTCTGGCATCTAGCCAAAAACCTCTCCAATAATTTCTCTTCCTCGTCTTTCCCTCCCCTTTCCCACTCTGATGGCACAACCATCACTTCTTCCTCTGACAAAGCTAAACTCTTCGCTCAAACTTTTGCTAGAAACTCCACCTTGGATGATTCCGGTGCTATTCCTCCCTCTCCGCCCTCCTCTCTCTTACTTATGCCTAATATCCTAATCTCTTCTAAAGATGTACTTTCTACCCTCTCTGGGCTTAACACTAATAAGGCGTACGGTCCGGACGGTGTTCCTCCTGTTGTTCTCAAAATCTGTGCTTCCGTGCTGACTCCCTGCCTAGGCAAACTCTTTCGTCTCTGTCTATCCTCTAACGTCTTCCCTTCATGCTGGAAGTTTGCTCACATTCAACCTGTCCCAAAGAAGGGTGACCGCTCTCAACCCTCCAACTATCGTCCAATTGCTCTTATCTCTTGTCTTTCTAAAGTTTTTGAAACTATTCTTGCTTCCAAATTTCTTAAGCATTTCTCTTCTCATAATCTGCTCTCAGATCGCCAGTATGGCTTCCTTAAGGGTCGCTCTACTGGTGATCTTCTTTCATATCTTACTAACTCTTGGTCATCCTCCTTTCGGGACTTCGGTGAGACTTTTTCTATTGCACTAGACATATCGAAAGCCTTCGATAGAGTCTGGCATAAATCTTTAATTTCTAAACTACCCTCCTTCGGTTTCTATCCCTCCATCTGTGCCTTTGTCTCTAATTTCCTTTCCGGCCGTTCCATAGCTGCGGTTGTGGACGGCCATTGTTCACTTCCTCACCCTATAAACTCCGGTGTTCCTCAGGGCTCTGTCCTATCTCCTATTCTCTTTCTAATTTTTATAAATGATCTCCTTAACTGTACCTTAATTCCCATCCATTCATACGCAGACGACTCAACCTTACACTACTCCATTAGTTTTTCAGAACGCCCCAGCCAGCAATCCCTCAACGACAAACGTAATGAAGCCATAGAACTCTTAAATTCTGATCTAAATACTATTTCCAATTGGGGCAGAGAAAACCTTGTTAACTTTAATGCTTCCAAAACCCAATTTCTCCATCTATCTACCCGTCAGGATCTCCCAGCGGACTATCCCTTATTCTTCAACAATACAAAAATCAACCCTTCATCTTCTCTCAATATTCTTGGTGTCTCTTTTTCTTCTGCTCTCATTTGGAAGGACCATATTACCAGTCTTGCTAAGGCAGCCTCCCAGAAGCTGGGTGTGCTCAACCGCCTTAGGGGGTTCTTTTCCCCTGCACAGCTTCTTGCTCTGTACAGGGGCATAGTGCGCCCTTGTATTGAGTATTGTTCACATGTGTGGGGAGGTTCCTCTCACACCGCTCTCCTAGACAAAGTTGAAAGGAAGGCCTTTCGTATCATTAACTCCCGTCCACTCACCAACTCTCTGCAATCTCTCTCTCTCCGCCGCAATGTTGCATCTCTCTCGCTATTCTATCGCTACTATAATAATCAGTGTTCCTCAGAGCTATCCCAGTGCATACCACCTCCTTTACGTAGGGCACGTGGTACCCGTCTTGCAACTCAATCCCACCCCTACTCTGTGCAACTCTCCAACCCAAGAGTGAAACGTTACTCTCAAACTTTCTTCTACTCAACATCTGAGCTCTGGAACTCTCTCCCAGAATCAGTCTTTCCCTCTTCCTATGACTTAAATTGCTTCAAACTCCGTGTGTCCAGGCATTTTGGCTCGAACGTCCCTTGATTTTGGCCCTGTCACTCTTTCAACTATGGGGGAGGCACTCGCTATAGGCAGTTATGCCTTTTGCCTCCCTCAATCACATAGAAAAAAAAAAAAAAAATATATATATACACACTATACCTGTATATACATACTATACCTGTATATACACACTATACCTGTATATAGTGGGTGGATGGGACTCGTTAGCCTTGGTCGGCAACTCATCTAGGGGAGACAACCTTATACAAATCCGGGTGGATGGGACTCGTCAGCCTTGGTTGGCAACCTGTCTAGGGGAGTAAACCTGATACAAATCCGTACTGCTTACCTAAGGGTAAAGCAGGTTAGTGGATGGATTAGCCGGGCACCACTGTGGAAAAATGGTGCTAACAAGATACACAGAGGGCCTCGGAGTCGGACGGATCCTGAATTGGGTGGTCAATCCTGTAAGTCCTTCACTAAACTGGCTCGGGTTGTCCCTCTCACAGGGAATAGGTCCGCTTGGGGGCATTCTGTGTATGGCCACCCTCGTAAGGGGAGTAAGGCGTCTGGCAATAGATAGATAGATAGACCTGTATATACACACTATACCTGTATATACACACTATACCTGTATATACACACTATTTGAAATAATGGGTACGAAACTGGTAATTAACAAAGAACAGACTTTTTAAGAAAAAGGAGGAAGGGTGAATAACGATGCCTCAAGATGTTCTGAATATACTTATGCCCATAGCTTATCTTCATTATACAGATATGTATACTGTATATATAATTATATATACATATATATATATATATAATATATATATATATATATATATATATATATATATATATATATATATATATATATATATATATATCTCTTGATGGCTCGATGTATTAATGAGATCTTTCATTGCTAAAATAACAGCATTGCATTACCCTTATTATCAGTAAGCATATCATAGATTTAGGGCGAGCAAATACCACTTCACTACGAAGAACCATTGATGAACAGACAAATTGAATGACAGATATACAAACAGACACAAGGCCATTATTTACGAAAAACTTTTATTTGATGAAACACAAATTTTGTAATGTCAAGTTAATTTTCTGTCAAAGGCTCGACTGCCAGTTATACGGATCTTTTATAAACAACTCAAATTTCTTATTTTAATAGTTGATGAAGTTAAACTGCTTCACAACACCTAGCTATAGTGAAGTTTGCCTATAGTCGGTTACACATTGACCCATATATTCCCCTATACTATACTAATGACAATAACATGATTAATTGCAAATTGTCAATATTCAAAGTCACTCTTCATTGAAAATGATAATACAGTAAAAGATGTATTTACTCTATAAATACCGAAGAAGTTCTTTTCATTATATTCTGGCAGCTATTGCATGATTGTGTTAATCTTTGCAATGACCTGTACTCTATATCAGTTAATCCTTTTAGCAACCACAGATCCTTCCTATGTTGAATAAAATCGTCTAATAATGTCCAGAATCTGATGATAAGAACGTCACCGGTACAGAATGGGTTAGTGAAAGTTGATAGAAAACAACAACCACGATATTGAATTTCATAAAGTTTGGGAAACATCTTTTTACAACGCCAACATTGAGCAAGAGAGAGAGAGAGAGAGAGAGAGAGAGAGAGAGAGAGAGAGAGAGAGAGAGAGAGAGAGAGAGTCCTGTGTTTTGGCATACTCAACTATGACGGTAATTGGTAACTAAGATTTTGTAATAATATTAATATATGGATAACCAAGGGAAATTTCAGACGCGCCTGATATCTAATTTCAGTTGCGTAGGTAGACAGTATCGACATTAATTATGAGTTTGGAAAAACAAAGTAAGTATAATTGAGGTTACGTTTTACTTGATACTCATGTGTAACACGAACAGTGAATGTTTTGTTTAATTGACTTACGTAATGTAAGTTTTACCATAATTTACCCTCTATTTGAAATGACATAC
>JBAKBP010012100.1:0-69198 GCA_037953745.1 Lithodes maja | reverse complement strand
GGGAGACACTAGTTACAGGCAGCTTTGCCTTGTGTCTCCTTCATACACATAGACAGCAAAACTGATGGTGTATCAACATCATAAATAATAATTATCGTAGGCATATCAAATACTTTGAAAATGTCGCCAGTGATAATAAATGGTAAATCCAAATCTTGAATACATTTCATATTGAATTGCAAATACCATACACATTGAAAAACTTATGATTTTTATTGTGAATATTATTATTTCCTATAATATTCTTTCATCACGAATAGGCCAATTTGGTGCTATTCCAAACCTGCTGGTATATACAGTAAATAAGTAAAATTGATGTGATCATAACATTAACACCTTACGACCGGGTGGTGGAGTATATTTCACTGTGCCGCTCAGTGTTTTTTTTTTTACCATAAATGGGGTTGTTTCCATGCTCTTTTTCATGCATAAACAAGATCCAGAGCTTAATACAAGTATGTATCCCTGACAGGGCGTAAATTGAGCTTTCCAATGACACTCGAACCATCCTTCTACGATCACTGGTTGTCTTGCAACGATCGTGCAACCGAAGGGCAAAATCGCTAAAATACGGTAATTTCTTTATATAATTACGTATGTAGCGAGGGAGTGAGGGTGGATGTAAGTGGAGTAAATATCAGTAGGTCCACGGCGGCCGCGGAGAGCGGTCTTGAGGCAACCCATGCTCCTCCAGTCACTCGTCTCTCTCTAAGAGCCAATATTGCGCCAAAATTGCACTCAGACTTAAGTCGGGGGGCCCGACTTAAGTACATAGTTCAAATTTTTCAATACGGACTTAAGTCGGGCCCCGATAGACAAGGGTTAATAATATTCCAAACATGTTGGTATATAAATAAGTTAAATTGATGTGATCATAACATTAATAATATACACCAGCTGCAAACTATGGATTTAAGTGCACGTTCCTAAATCGTATTACGATAATGAAGCCTTGCAAACACAGGCTAAATAAACATTACTATTTATGAACGATTGTGTGAGTGAGTTTTGGCGCCGACACCACACATTTTGAAATACATAAAGTTACTTCTGCTTCGTGGTTTCGACAGTTTCCAACAATAGTTCTGAGCGGTGGTATGTTGGAAGCAGAGAAACGTTAGCATAACAAAGACATTTGTTTTATTTATGAACATTATAATATGACTCTTGTTTGTCTAATCGCTAGTTAATTAGTTAACCATAAATAAATCATAATTTATTATTAATTAATATACATTGACCATCTTCCCAAATGGTAGAAATATTAGCTCGATTACTGAATTTGTTTTTGAGTTATGAGAATCTGGTGTTGGTATGTTTGGCCTATCTATAAATAACAGGATAAAATGTAAACCAATCACACATAAAACAACCCTAAAAAGCTCAAGTCAACACATGGATGACACAACACCATGCACATGTTAACTATATATTTTATTACATAACATACAACATTAGAATATTAACAATCAGGCCGCGGGGCCCCACATATGTCGGGCGAGAGAACCATGGCCGCCCCTGCGGGGCCCAAAAATATCCGGGCAGCTTGTTGAGCACATTATCGGCTCTGAGAGAGAGTCCACGCGTTGGGAGGACGATAGGTGAGCTCTGACCGCTCGGCATGGACCTAGTCCCGCCACTGACGTAACCTCTGCACCATCCCACACCCCAGGCCTCGCGAGAACAAGGAAAAACTAGGGAAATGACCATATTTTAGGGTTCATCCCCTCGTGCTGCACGATCGTTGCAAGAGAACCCGTGGTCGTATCAGGATGATTCAGGTGTCATTGGTTAGCTCTATTATCTCTCTTTCACGGATACATAATTACGCTCTGACTCTAGTTTATGCATGAAAAAGAGCATGGAATGAAGCTTGTTTAGGGTAAATATGCCCGCCAGGCAGGTAGTAGAAGTTACAAACATCCCTGTTTGACAGGGGTTAACTATATTATGGGAAAAACATACAGCATAACAGAAATTATACATTGAAGAGGGCCAAACCAAGCCTATTTTTGTTTCTATGTGTATGAAGGAGACAAAAGGCAAAGCTGCCAGTAACATGTGCCACCCCATAAAGTTGAAAGAGTGACAGAGAGCAATATTCAAAGTAAGTTAGAGTCAAATTGTTTGCAAACACCAAGCTTGAAGCAATTTAATTCATAAGACAAGGGAAAGTAAATTTGAATGAGAGAGTGTCAGAGCTTAATTGTTGAGTGTGAGAAAGACTGGGAAAAGTGATTCACTTTTGGGATAGAGAATTGGACAGAATAAGGGTGGGAATGTTTTGATAAGCGCGTAAGGGAGTAGGTACACACTGATAAAGCATTGCTGAACATTGTTTTTTTGTGATAATTATTTGTTGTATGTGAGTGAGGGAGGCAAAAAGCAGAACTGCCTGTAGCAAGTGCCTCCCCCAGAATTGAAAGAGTGACAGGGCCAAAATCAGGGAACGTTCGAGCCAAAATGCCTGGACACACAGAGTTTGAAGCAATTTAGGTCATAGGAAGAGGGAAAGAGAGGGTTAGAGAGCTTAACAGAGTAGGGGTGGGATTGTGTTGCAAGATGGGTACCACTTGCCCTACATAGAGGAGGTGGTATGCACTGGAAGAGCTCTGAGGAACATTGATTATTATAGTAGCGATAGAATAGTGAGACAGATGCAACATTGCGGTGGAGAGAGAGAGATTGCAGAGAGTTGATGAGTGGACAGGAGTTAATGATACGAAAGGCCTTCCTTTCTACTTTGTCTAGGAGTGCGGTGTAAGAGGATCCTCCCCACACATGTGAACAATACTCAATATAAAGACGCACCGTGCCCCTGTACAAAGCAAAAAGCTGTGCAGGGGTAAAACAAACCTTGAGGCGGTTGAGCACACCCAGCTTCTGGAAGGCTGCCTTAGCAAGACTGGTAATATGGTCCTTCCAAGTGAGGGCAGTAGAAAATGAGACACCAAGAATATTGAGAGACGATGAAGGATTTATTTTTGTATTGTTGATGAATAAGGAATAGTCCCCTGGGAGTTCTAGATGGGTAGATAGATGGAGAAATTGGGTTTTGGAAGCATTAAAGGCAACAAGGTTTTCTCTGCCCAAATTGGAAATAGTAGTTATATCAGAAGATAAGTGCCAATCCACCAAGCCAAAGGTGGATGTTGTTTATAAGTATACAACAAACTTACTTTTTTTCGTACTCTCAGACTAAATACTCCTGTGCGGTCTATTTACAACGTACCTCTACCGGTTAACTGCGTTTACACGCAAATAGCACCACTTGATATTGTAGTATCCTTTCCTGTTTTTACATAGGATCGGTAGTTTAGTTACAAACAGCCTCTTAAGGATCAATATATCTGTTGTAGCTTGTTTTTCGTTGTACTCTTTTGTACTTTGTACTCTACTGACTTTCCGAAATTATTTAACAATTTAAAATCTAAAGTGGAACACATCCTGTCGAACTCCCCCTTCTCTGAAATATCCATCTTGTGAAATTTCAATATTCACCTCCGCCAATGGTTTTCCTCTCACTGGGCAACCTGGTGAACAAGCCTTCATCTTTTCTACCCTAAATGATTTAGAACAGCTAGTCCAGTACCCTACTCGTATCCCAGACCGCCTTGGAGATCGACCAAACATCCTTGTCTTATTTCTAACCTCTAATCCTTGTTGTAAACTTTCTCTCTCCTTTGGGCTCCTACGATCATAACCATATCTCTGTTACTTGTCTATTTCTCCATTACGGCCATCTGTTCCTCCTAGCTGGAGGCGCTTTTAGCACTTCAACGCTGCCGACTGGTAGGCTCTTCATCAGTACTTCTTTGATTGATTTCCCATGGCATGATTATTGCTTCCATGACCGGGATCCCACGGAGTGTGTGGACAGCATTACCGAGGTAATAATGTTGGGTATGGAGGCATACATTCCCTTTTCTTTCTCTCAGTCTAATGCAAAAAAAATATTGGTTTGCTCATGCTTCTTCTACTGCTGTCAGCAAAAAGGAGAAAGCATTCAAACAGTACCGTCGCCTTCGAACTCAAGAATCTCGTAGTTTCTATGGTTCTGCCCGGAAACAAGCCAAATCTGTTCATCGACTTGTTATAAACTCTTTCATCAATAAAAAAATGCTCTGAACTTTCCAACTCAACTTTTGTCCAAGATTTCTGGTAAAAACCTCTCCTACAACTTCACTTCCTCGTGTTCCCATCCTGTGTTCCACTCTAACAGCACCAACGTCACTTCTTCCTCTGACAAAGTTGAAATCTTCACTCAAAATCTCAATAATAACTCCACCTTGTATAATGTTGGTGTTGTTCCTCCCTCTCTACCTCCCTCCCTCTTACGTATACCTATTGTCATAATCTCTTCTAAGGATGTACTTTCTGTAATTTCTGGGCTTAAAAATAAGAAGGCATACGGACCAAATGGTGTTCCTCATGTTGTACTCATACACTGTTCTGTGCTGAGTCCCTGCCTAGGCAAACTCTTTCGTCTCTGTCTTTCCTCTAACGTCTTTCTTAATTTCATTACTTCCATTGGAGGTGTTTGGTGGTGTGGTGAAATTAATAAAAAATAGATTATCAGTAGGTTCAGGGATATTTCGTAGCGAGGCCGTTCTATATGTTCTGTGCCCCATGAATATTCTTTCCTCTCACTTAAACATTGGGCTACCATAGTGCGGTGGGAATATGAACATGATTAGATTAATATCCAGTATTCGAGAATGGATAATTAGTCGTAGGCATGTGCATAAACCTTTTAACCATCTTAGTGGTGTAATGGTTAAGGTGTCTACAAATCTGTGTGTAATAACCCAGGTTCGAATCCCGGTGGATCACATAATTATATGCTTTCATTAATTTAATTGGAGGTGTTTGGTGGTGTGGTGAAATTGATAAATAATAGATTGCTAGAAGTTTGCTCTCATTCAACTTGACCCAAATCAGGGTGACTGCTCTCAAATCTCTAACTATGGTCCAATGGTTCTCATATATTGCAACTTTACAGCCTTTTTAGCTATTCTTAATTCAAAATTTCTTAAGCATTTGACTTACCATAATCTACCTTCAGATTGCCAGTATGGTTTCCTTCAAAGGCCGTTCTACTGGTGATCTTCTTTCTTATCTTACTAACTCTTGGGCATCCTTCTTTCGGGACTTTGTTGAAAGCTTTTCTATTGCATTAGATATGTCGAAAGCCATCGATTCAGTCTGACACAAATCTTTAATTTATAAACTACCCTTCTTTGGTTTCTTTCCTTCCATCTGTGGCTTTGTCTCTAATTTTCCTTTCTGGTTGTGGAAGGCCATCACTCACACCCTCATCCTATCAACTCTGGTGTTCCTTACGGTTTTGTCCTGTCTCTAGTAGTCTTTCTAATATTCATTAATTATCTTCTCAATTGTACCTCTAGTCCCATCCACTCATAGCCTGATGACTGTACCTTGCACAATTCAACTAGATTTCCACGACAACCCACCACGCAATTACTCCATAACTCACGTGATGAGGCCATAGCACGCCTTTCTTCTGATCTAGCAGCTATTTCCGATTGTGGCAGAGAAAATCTTGTTACTGTCAATGCTTCAAAAACCCAATTTCTTCATCTATCTACCTTTTCACAATCTGCCAAACGACAATTCCTTACTCTTAAATAATACACAAATCGGCTCATCTCTCCTCTCAACGTTTTAGGTATTTCTTTTTTGTCTGACCTTTTGTGGAAAAATAGTGTTATCACTCAGGTTAATACGGCTTCCCAAAAGTTTGGTATGCTCAACCGTCTCCGTTGGTTCTTCGCCCCCACACAGCTTCACTAACTCACTTCCTATGACTAATTCCCTATAATATCTCTCTACATGCCGCAATGTTGCATATATCTCACTTTTCTACCGCTATTACAATAATCAGTGTTCTTCACAGCTTCTTTAGTATATACCTGCTCCCTTACGGAGATTGGGGGGCCCCAACTTTCAACACACTCCTACCCCTATTCTGTCCAACGCTCATACCCAAGAGTGAACCAATTTTCCAAGTTTTTCTTTCTTCTACTCAACAAGTAAGCTTTGGAACTCTCTCCCTTAATTTGTCTTCACTCATCCTGTGAATTAAAGGGGAGACACTAGTTACAGGCAGCTTTGCCTTGTGTCTCCTTCATACACATAGACAGCAAAACTGATGGTGTATCAACATCATAAATAATAATTATCGTAGGCATATCAAATACTTTGAAAATGTCGCCAGTGATAATAAATGGTAAATCCAAATCTTGAATACATTTCATATTGAATTGCAAATACCATACACATTGAAAAACTTATGATTTTTATTGTGAATATTATTATTTCCTATAATATTCTTTCATCACGAATAGGCCAATTTGGTGCTATTCCAAACCTGCTGGTATATACAGTAAATAAGTAAAATTGATGTGATCATAACATTAACACCTTACGACCGGGTGGTGGAGTATATTTCACTGTGCCGCTCAGTGTTTTTTTTTTACCATAAATGGGGTTGTTTCCGTGCTCTTTTTCATGCATAAACAAGATCCAGAGCTTAATACAAGTATGTATCCCTGACAGGGCGTAAATTGAGCTTTCCAATGACACTCGAACCATACTTCTACGATCACTGGTTGTCTTGCAACGATCGTGCAACCGAAGGGCAAAATCGCTAAAATACGGTAATTTCTTTATATAATTACGTATGTAGCGAGGGAGTGAGGGTGGATGTAAGTGGAGTAAATATCAGTAGGTTCACGGCGGCCGCGGAGAGCGGTCTTGAGGCAACCCATGCTCCTCCAGTCACTCGTCTCTCTCTAAGAGCCAATATTGCGCCAAAATTGCACTCAGACTTAAGTCGGGGGGCCCGACTTAAGTACATAGTTCAAATTTTTCAATAAGGACTTAAGTCGGGCCCCGATAGACAAGGGTTAATAATATTCCAAACATGTTGGTATATAAATAAGTTAAATTGATGTGATCATAACATTAATAATATACACCAGCTGCAAACTATGGATTTAAGTGCACGTTCCTAAATCGTATTACGATAATGAAGCCTTGCAAACACAGGCTAAATAAACATTACTATTTATGAACGATTGTGTGAGTGAGTTTTGGCGCCGACACCACACATTTTGAAATACATAAAGTTACTTCTGCTTCGTGGTTTCGACAGTTTCCAACAATAGTTCTGAGCGGTGGTATGTTGGAAGCAGAGAAACGTTAGCATAACAAAGACATTTGTTTTATTTATGAACATTATAATATGACTCTTGTTTGTCTAATCGCTAGTTAATTAGTTAACCATAAATAAATCATAATTTATTATTAATTAATATACATTGACCATCTTCCCAAATGGTAGAAATATTAGCTCGATTACTGAATTTGTTTTTGAGTTATGAGAATCTGGTGTTGGTATGTTTGGCCTATCTATAAATAACAGGATAAAATGTAAACCAATCACACATAAAACAACCCTAAAAAGCTCAAGTCAACACATGGCATGACACAACACCATGCACATGTTAACTATATATTTTATTACATAACATACAACATTAGAATATTAACAATCAGGCCGCGGGGCCCCACATATGTCGGGCGAGAGAACCATGGCCGCCCCTGCGGGGCCCAAAAATATCCGGGCAGCTTGTTGAGCACATTATCGGCTCTGAGAGAGAGTCCACGCGTTGGGAGGACGATAGGTGAGCTCTGACCGCTCGGCATGGACCTAGTCCCGCCACTGACGTAACCTCTGCACCATCCCACACCCCAGGCCTCGCGAGAACAAGGAAAAACTAGGGAAATGACCATATTTTAGGGTTCATCCCCTCGTGCTGCACGATCGTTGCAAGAGAACCCGTGGTCGTATCAGGATGATTCAGGTGTCATTGGTTAGCTCTATTATCGCTCTTTCACGGATACATAATTACGCTCTGACTCTAGTTTATGCATGAAAAAGAGCATGGAATGAAGCTCGTTTAGGGTAAATATGCCCGCCAGGCAGGTAGTAGAAGTTACAAACATCCCTGTTTGACAGGGGTTAACTATATTATGGGAAAAACATACAGCATAACAGAAATTATACATTGAAGAGGGCCAAACCAAGCCTATTTTTGTTTCTATGTGTATGAAGGAGACAAAAGGCAAAGCTGCCAGTAACATGTGCCACCCCATAAAGTTGAAAGAGTGACAGAGAGCAATATTCAAAGTAAGTTAGAGTCAAATTGTTTGCAAACACCAAGCTTGAAGCAATTTAATTCATAAGACAAGGGAAAGTAAATTTGAATGAGAGAGTGTCAGAGCTTAATTGTTGAGTGTGAGAAAGACTGGGAAAAGTGATTCACTTTTGGGATAGAGAATTGGACAGAATAAGGGTGGGAATGTTTTGATAAGCGCGTAAGGGAGTAGGTATACACTGATAAAGCATTGCTGAACATTGTTTTTTTGTGATAATTATTTGTTGTATGTGAGTGAGGGAGGCAAAAAGCAGAACTGCCTGTAGCAAGTGCCTCCCCCAGAATTGAAAGAGTGACAGGGCCAAAATCAGGGAACGTTCGAGCCAAAATGCCTGGACACACAGAGTTTGAAGCAATTTAGGTCATAGGAAGAGGGAAAGAGAGGGTTAGAGAGCTTAACAGAGTAGGGGTGGGATTGTGTTGCAAGATGGGTACCACTTGCCCTACATAGAGGAGGTGGTATGCACTGGAAGAGCTCTGAGGAACATTGATTATTATAGTAGCGATAGAATAGTGAGACAGATGCAACATTGCGGTGGAGAGAGAGAGATTGCAGAGAGTTGATGAGTGGACAGGAGTTAATGATACGAAAGGCCTTCCTTTCTACTTTGTCTAGGAGTGCGGTGTAAGAGGATCCTCCCCACACATGTGAACAATACTCAATATAAAGACGCACCGTGCCCCTGTACAAAGCAAAAAGCTGTGCAGGGGTAAAACAAACCTTGAGGCGGTTGAGCACACCCAGTTTCTGGAAGGCTGCCTTAGCAAGACTGGTAATATGGTCCTTCCAAGTGAGGGCAGTAGAAAATGAGACACCAAGAATATTGAGAGACGATGAAGGATTTATTTTTGTATTGTTGATGAATAAGGAATAGTCCCCTGGGAGTTCTGGATGGGTAGATAGATGGAGAAATTGGGTTTTGGAAGCATTAAAGGCAACAAGGTTTTCTCTGCCCAAATTGGAAATAGTAGTTATATCAGAAGATAAGTGTTTTATGGCTTCATTACGTTTGACTTTGAGGGACTGCTGGCTGGGGCGTTCTGGAAAACTAAATGGGAAGTGTAAGGTAGAATCGTCTGCATATGAATGAATGGGACTGGAGGTACAGTTGAGAAGATCATTTATGAAAATTAGAAAGAGAATAGGAGATAGGACAGAGCCCTGAGCAACACCGGAGTTGAAAGGATGAGGAAGTGAGCGATGGCCGTCCACAACCGCGGCTATGCAGCGGCAGGAAAGGAAATTAGAGACAAAGGCACAGATGGAGGGATAGAAACTGAAGGAGAGTAGTTTAGAAGTTAAAGATTTGTGCTAGACTCTATTGAAGGCCTTCGATATGTCTAGTGCAATACAAAAGGTCTCACCAAACTCCCAAAAGGAGGATGACCAAGAGTTATTAAGATAAGTAAGAAGATCACCAGTAGAGCGACCCTTGAGGAAGCCATACTGGCAATCTGAGAGTAGATCATGGGAAGAGAAATGCTTAAGAAAATTTGGAAGCAAGAATAGTTTAAAAATGTTTAGAGATACAAGAGATGAGAGCGATTGGACGATAGTTGGAGGGTTAAGAGCGGTCACTCTTTTGTGGGACAGGTTGAATGAGAGCAAACTTCCAGCATGAAGGAAAGACGTTAGAGGAGAGACAGAGACGAAAGAATTTGCCTAGGCAGGGAGTCAGCACAGAAGCACAGTTTTTTAGTACAACAGGAGGAACACCGTCTGGACCATACGCCTTCTTAGTATTAAGCCCCGAGAGGGTAGAAATTACATCTTTAGAAGAGATTAGGATATTAGGCATAAGTAGGGGAGAGGGAGGAATAGCACGAAAATCATCCAAGGTGGAGTTTCTAGCAAAAGTTTGAGCGAAGAGTTCAGCTTTGTCAGAGGAAGAAGTGATAGTTGTGCCATCAGAGTGGAAAAGGGGAGGGAAAGACGAGGAAGACAAATTGTTGGAGAGGTTTTTGGCAAGATGCCATAAAGCTAGGGAGGAGGTAGAATTGGGTAGTTCAGTGCACTTATTATTGATGAAAGAGTGCTTGGCAAGTCGAAGAACAGATTTGGCTTGATTCCGGGCAGAAACATTGGAAGAATGAGATTCTAGAGTTTTAAGCCATCAGTTCCGTTTGAATGCTTCCTCCTTGTTGCGGACAGCAGTAGAACAAGCGTGAGTAAACCAAGATTTGTTTGCATTAGACTGAAAGAAAGAAAATGGAATATATGCTTCCATGACTTAGAGGATTACCTCAGTAATGTGTTCAGCACTCTCCGAGGGTCCCCGGTCATGGAAGCAAAAGTCATTCCAAGGGAATTCAAAGAAGTACTGCTGAAGAGCCTCCCAGTTGGCAGTGCCAAAATACCACAAGCGCCGCCGGTTAGGAGGATCGGGTGGCCGTACCGGAGAGATAGGACAGGGAACAGTTATTAGTTTTTGGTCGGAGGAGCCCAAAGAAGAGAACAAAATTATAGTATAAGCGGAGGGGTTAGAGGTTAGAAATAAGTCAAGAATGTTGGGCCGATCTCCGAAGCGATCCGGGATACCGTTGGGTTGCTGGACTAACTGCTCTAGGTCGTTTAGGATAGAAAAGATGAAGGATTTTTCACCAGGTTGGTCAGAAGTATGAGAGGAGAGCCATTGGCAGTAGTGAACCTTGAAATCTCCTAAAATGGCGATTTCTGCGAAAGGAGAGACAAATAGAATGTGTTCCACTTAAGAAATTAGATAGTCGAAGAATTTTGGATAGTCAGTAGAATTAGAGGAGAGATAAACAGCGCAGAAATATTTAGTTTGAGAGTGACAAGAAAGCCTTAGCCAGATAGTTGAGAATTCAGAAGAGTCTAAGTTGGGAAAACGAGAGAAAGCAAGATTGTTGCGTACATAGACGCAACATCCACCTTTGGCTCGAAACTGAGGATAGAGATAGTAGGAGGATACAGAGAAGGGTTTGCTGTCAGTAGTCCCAGACAACTGTGTATCGGTGAGAAAGAGAATATTAGGGTTGGCAGAGGAGAGGTGGTGTTCCACAGAGTGGAAGATAGAGGAGAGGCCACGAATGTTGCAGAAGTTAATAGTAAGAGTAGAAGGTAATGGTCCAGGGCATTGTGGGGAGTCGTTGCCAGGGGTCAGTCGGATGGGGGCATTTCTGGTCCCCCCACCCCTGGGGACTCCGAGGCTGTTCTATATTTGTCATAATTTTGTTTTTGTTGGTAAGAAAGGTAGTGCAGTATGGAAGGTGTTTGTAGTGTAATGTATTGATAGGAAGAGAGAGTGTTTTAGAAGGCAGACTGAGGTTGCCCTCAGTGTTAATAAGGCACAGAAAGGATTAGCTAGGTAGGCCAGGTGGTGAAACATGAGTTCAAGCTGTCCTTATCAACCACCTAGCTCTCCCCAGGAGTACTTCCCTGTTCGGCTGGTGCCTACAGCCTCCTCCTAGCCATTCTATTTAACTTGTAATAGCATGTTTATTCAAGGACTTGCAACATTGACCACTCAACCCCCAGTTCGTCCAAATCATAGGACCTCTATATATCTCTCTAGCACTATTTTTTCAACAACGGTGAGAGGCTAGTCCATACACCAACCTGTTTCACCCTTAGGTGAGCAGTAAGGATATATTGAAAATTGACTCCCCTAGGTGGGTTATCATAAAGGGACTGGAGTTCCCGAATAGTGGCTCCAGTCCTGACGCTATTGTTGACTTACAGTGTGCTGGCTAAATTATCCAGTAGGTTTGTTATCCTCTGAAGTCCTATTTTAACAATTTTCACTAACGGGTTACCGACCAAGGCTGACGAGTCCTATCCCTCTGGATTTGTATAAGGTTGTCTCCCCTAGATGGGTTGCCAACTAAGGCTGACATGTCCCATCCAGTAATATTACATCTCACAATTGTACTATTTACTATGCAATCATTATTTACATCTCTCATACAATTTTAAGGTAGTATAATTACTATGAATGATCTTTATGCAGGTGACTATACATTTCTGAGGGGTTATTCATTGTAACTCTTTGTAACTTCCCCCTTCTAAAATTTATGAGTCCGAAACCTTTCTCACGCTCTTTAAGCCAACGTGCAATTGTGTCTCTCTCTCATGCCCTCATCCTATGACCGGAAGGAGTGGTGGAATTTTCCTTCAGCTCTGGAGGTGTGCTAGGAGGTATGTAGTGAGGCTAGGTGGGAAGGTGGACCGACAGATAGACTCGAACCTTGGGAAAGACAACAGCCCAGAGATTCCCTCTCAATTTAGGGAATTATCTTATATACTGTATACTTTATTATTACAGCTGTATAAATCTTTCAGTTGTTACTTGAATAAAGTAAAGATAAAAGTTGGTTTGGATACCACATTGTTTAATTTCCTTCTTTACCTATAAATATTATGTATAAGGTATAAGTGGGATGGTGGCGGCGATATACCTATTATCTATCATATCTATATATCAACGAGCAGAGGACGAGAGCTGAGATCAACCTACTATCTTCAATCAACATATAACCTATTAGGAACGTACCTCAAAACGTCTTCCCTAATATGGTTAAATATACTACCTAACATATAACTCATAAGGACAGATAGTCACCTTTAGACTTCCTTACTTGGAGTTAATAATTAACCTTTAAAATAAATATAGGGTCGTACAGTTGGTACGTTTTCCTAAACTTAACCTCTTGCTACAGTGACTGTCAAAACCACTTTGTAACAGTAATCCAAGCGTCAGTGAATTCTTATAGTATTGGTGCTTCTGAAAAAATTAAACCTCATTATTATTATTATTATTATTATTATTATTATTATTATTATTATTATTATTGTAATATATATTTAAAAAATACATATACTAATAGAGTTTAAACAATCCGACAGTTAATCAGACACCTATACATTATTTAATAAACTGAAAGGCAATAAATATTCCGTATAGTTAGTAGAATGCTTAAGTATCAGGGGTTATTCAATATCAATAAGGAGTAAAATAAAGGTGTTGTTATATATTTAGCCTTAATAATATAACAGTTATATAAGACTCCTAAGTGGTTATATATTGGAGTTATTGAAAAGGAGATATAGACTTAAAGGTAAGTGTTGGTAAAAGTCTCTGACTTAGATTATGTGTCAATCTTAGTCTATCAAGAGTTTAAGTGAAGGGGAAAGGTTTGGCTAGCAGGAGAGGATATAATTATGGAGTAACCTTCCTTCTGTCAGTGGCTGACGTAAAGTGGAGTAAGCGTAGGGCAGAGTGTCTGGTCCTAACCAAAGTGAATGATGGAGTGAAGCCTCTTCCTACCTCCATGCTAAAGGTAGGCTGTGATTGTTGACTCAGCATTCATTAACTGGGTCATGTGTTGACTTGAGTTGTATATTGTTGATGCTCTGTGTTGACTTTGTATGCATAGCAGTGTCACTTTGTGGTGCTTAAACTAGCATTTTGTGGTGTCTAAGAGTAGAGATGTTTAGATTGAGTTGTTGATACTTTTTATGTATAACAAAATTATATAGTTATATCTCTGTGATGAGATTGACTTAGTGAATTTTTATTGTGTAGTGATATATGTGATTTACTAAAGGGTTAATGGGTTATAGTGGATTACATATTATGGGTTATAATACATACATACATAGATACTTTCAGTCCTTTATATAATGTTGATGGAACATACGGTGGGCATATTAAGTGATTGAGTCTAGTTTACTTGCACACCATGTGTTTGTAGGTGTTTCGTTCACTATTATAAGACAATTGTATAAATAAAGGGGGAGTAATTACACTGGTTTAAGTTATACTTTATATATATTAAGAGTTATAAAATAGTTACTTATAAATACTTAGTGGTATTAGTATTGAGGTTAGTCAGTGAGTTAGACTACTACAAGATTAACTTGTCTTGTATAAGGTGTAGAATACTTAGTGAGGTTTAATTAAGGGTTTTGTAGAGAGAGCAGGCTTAAGGCAGAGTGTTGTCTAGCCTTAGCCAAGTGAAAGGGGAATGGTGCTTGCAGAAGAAGGTGTCTATATCTTCTCTGACTGAGATCCCTAGGTGGAGTGGCTTAGGGCAGAGTGTGTTGTCCTAACCAAGGTGTGGAGTGAAGTGAGTGTTAATGTACCTCTAGCATAGAGGTAGGGTGTGTTTACTGACACAGCTTTTATTAGCAGGTCATGTATAGGTTTGAGTGTGTATTGTTTGCATCCTGTGCCATCTTCGTAGGCATTCTGTGATGCTTAATCCAGTATTTTGTGGTGTCTAAGAGTAGAGATGTTTACATTGAGTTGTTGATACTTTGTAGGTATAACATGTGTATATAGTTATATCTCTGTGATGAGATAGACTTAGTGAATATTTAATGTGTAGTGATATATGTGATTTACTAAAGGGTTAATGGGTTATAGTGGATTACATATTATGGGTTATAATACATACATATATAGATACTTTCAGTCCTTTATATAATGTTGTTGGAACATAAGTGATTGAGTCTAGTTTACTTGCATATATATTTGAGTGTGATATGCGTGTTACAAGTTATGGTTCTCGGTCCGGGTCAAAATAAGTTCAAACTAGAAGAGGCTCAATATCTACAATTGCACAGTATTAACTTGTCCTTTGGAACTGTTAATACCTATTACAATCTATCTGTGTAGGCGCTATTCAAAGATTGACTTAAATTTACTTCAGTTTCAAGTCATAATAATTATGAACTTAAAAAGGAAAAGTTTGCATTGCATAATGTACGTTATTATTCCTCCATTAATAGATATCACGTGCAATCGATAGCATGCTTCGACAGGATTATATCGATTAATTATTATAATAATGCAATTTCCATTGTTATCATAACAATTTAATTATGGGCAGGCCTATGTACCTTTCTCCTAACTATTGCTCAAACTAAATTAGACAAATCGCAACCCTAAATACAAACCCGAATAGATTGCAGGTATTCTCTCAAGCAGTACTTCATTGATTTCCCATGGAATGACTTTTGCTTCCGTGGCCGGGGACCCTCAGAGAGTGCTGAACGCATTACCGAGTTAATCCTCTCGGGCATGGAAGGTACATTCCATTTTCTTTCTGTCAGTCTAATACAAAACTATCTTGGTTTACTCACGCTTGTTCTACTGCTGCCTGCAACAAGGAGGAAACATTCAAACGGTACCGACGCCTTAAAACTCAAGAAACTCATTCTTCCTATGTTTCTGCCCGGAATCAAGCCAAATCTGTTCTTCGACTTGTCAAGCACTCTTTCATCAATAATAAATGCACTGAACTATCCAACTCTAGCTCTTCCCAAGCTTTCTGATATCTAGCCAAAGACCTCTCAAACCATTTTTCTTCCTCGTCTTTCCCTCCCTTTTTCCACTCTGATGGCACAACCATCACTTCTTCCTCTGACAAAGCTGAACTCTTCGCTCAAACTTGTGCTAGCAACTCTACCTTGGATGATTCTGGTGCTATTCCTCCCTTTCCACCCCCCTCTCTCCTAGTTATGCCTAATATCCTAATCTCTTCTAAAGATGTACTTTCTACCCTCTCTGGGCTTAATACTAAGAAGGCGTATGGTCCGGACGGTGTTCCTCCTGTTGTACTCAAAAACTGTGCTTCCGTGCTGAACCCCTGCCTAGGCAAACTCTTTTGTCTCTGTCTCTCCTCTAACGTCTTCCCTTCTTGCTGGGAGTTTGCTCTCATTCAACCTGTCCCAAAGAAGGGTGACCGCTCTCAACCCTCCAACTATCGTCCAATTGCTCTCATCTCTTGTATGTCTACAGTTTTTGAAACTATTCTTGCTTCCAAATTTCTTAAGCATTTCTCTTCTCATAATCTACTCTCAGATCGCCAGTATGGCTTCCTTAACCTGACAAGCGCGAAATAGACCTAGGGGCTAGGGTAGTTATTTGTGCATTTCTAGCCTTGGATTCTGACAGAATTCGTTATATTTACAATATAGAGCATTATTTGTTTTCGGTATGCTTTTATTTAACATATATGATGTATATATGAACCTTCAAGAGTACTAAAATAAGTGGGAAAAGCATTTGGGTGGTGAAAAACGAAGATATTGGCCACCCGGTCATAATCTCAGGCGAGAGAGAGCCACAGGCAACCCTCCTCTCTCGCTGTCTGTGAGGTAACTGAGACGAGCGGGGCGGTGTGGGCCGGTGTCTGGGTGTTGCATAACGATCTTTTCTGCAACCCACTTGTGCTACATTATCGCGGGAGAGAAAAATAACCGATAAATGATGATAATAAGAGGAAAAATAGGTGATAATTGAGGAGGGGAGGGAGGGGGGAATAAGGTGGGGAAGGAGGGGAGGGGGGTGGGTGAGATTTACATGGATGAGTACTGGAGGGGAATTATCTCACCTAGAGACAAATTCCTTTGTTTTGATAGGCCCTTTTTTTTATGGAAGGCTTTTTTTATGGTCTTGCTTCCGTGAGGCCTATCGCGTTCCCTATAGGAAGCCTTGCGTGAGGCCTATCGCGCTTGCCGGGTTAAGGGTCGCCCTACTGGTGATCTTCTTTCATAATATTATCTTACTAACTCTTGGTCATCCAACTTTCGGGACTTCGGTGAGACTTTTTATGTTGCACTAGACATATCGAAGGCCTTCGATAGAGTCTGGCACAAATCTTTAATTTCCAAACTGCCCTCCTTCGGTTTCTGTCCCTCCAGCTGTGCCTTTGTCACTACTTTCCTTTCCGGCCGTTAAATAGCTGCGGTTGTGGATGGCCGTCGCTCACTTCCTCATCCTATCAACTCTGGTGTTCCTCAGGGTTCTGTCCTATCTCCTATTCTCTTTCTAATTTTCATAAATGATCTTCTCAACTGTTCCTCCAGTCCCATCCATTCATATGCAGACGACTCTACCTTACACCATTTAATTAGTTTTCCAGAACGCCCCAGCCAGCAGTCCCTCAAAAGCAAAGGTAATGAAGCCATGAAATACTTATCTTCTGATCTAGCTACTATTTCCAATTCGGATAGAGAAAACCTTGTTGCATTTAATTCTTCCAAGATTCAATTTATCCATTTTACTACCTGTCAGGAACCTCCAGAGGACTATCCCTTATTCTTCAACAATACAAAAATCAACTGTTACGACCGGGGCTACGAATAAAACAAGGGCACTTAATGATTGGACTAGTAATAGGGCACTATGCAACAACGGTACGCTAGATCCAAACCCTCAAACTTATATGCCGGCGAACAAAAACACCTATACCCTCCAGAGTTAATCTGCGATAACGGGGTATCCTTAACTGGGCATAAATGTACTCTACTTCAGGCTAACCCACACTGGTATAGCCTGATAACAAACAAGATGCAAGTTACGTTAAAATGCATAAAAAAGGAATCTATGGAAAGATCAATTAAATCACTGCAAGATTTAATACAGTAAAAAGATGCTTCAATACAGTTACTCTAAACAACAATAAACTCTTCACTCCTATCTGAAAGAAAGTGAAGTATAGTCCTACAGCATAGACCTGGAAACTTATGAAGAAAGTCTGATGCTCATAAGATGCTCGTATCTTAAACTATATAAAGGCAGGAGGCAGGACACCACACGTGTAAACTGAATACACTAAAAGATAGGACATATTATAATGTTAACTGACACGAGAATACTATAAATGCGCAACGGTAGCAATGCTCGACACTAAAAGAAGTACTTCCTCATCAACGAAACAGTCTGCTATGGTTGTGCGGCTCAGCAACAACCTAGACTAATAAATGCTGTGAATAATAATGCGTACATATCAAAGAGCTTATATTAAATACTAACAAGTGTCTACTCAATTAATAATGTCTAGCTGGGATACTCTAGGTAAGGAACTGGGGTTGAGCAAGACAGGCTCATAGCCTAGCGATGTCCTTAAGACTGCATCCTTTAAGTTACGTTAATTGACTGGGGTGCTCTCTTGATAGATCCAGATCACAAGTATCTGGTTCTATCCTGGCAACCCTCAAAAGACAAGCAAAGAGACAGCAAAGTGTGGAACTGGAACAGGCCAAAGCCCTCAGTCAACACAATGCTGCACTCGCAAAGGACGCAGCCGAAAAAGACAACCCCGGCTACCACAGGACCGGTCGAAGTCGTGTAGGTATAAGCAAACCGTACACACATCGGAGACAACGACTACAGTTACCTTATCCCAGTCTAGCATTAAATAAAAGAGCAGAAACACTAAATCAATAATGGAGACACACAGAGTTCCTAACCTATACTAACTAAGAACCCTCAAACCTATTCTAAGTACATGTAAATATCTCAGAGGACGGCGCATGCAATACAATGGGCCGGCTATGGAAACCGTATGCAGAACCCAAGGGGATAAGTAATTGAATAAAGGCGAGAAGTCTTAGAAAAGAAGAAGTTGAGAGAGAGAAACAGTGATAAAGGGGGTGATCGGGAGAGAATATGCAAGGGGATGTTTGAAGCACGTGCACCAAGCCTGTCCTGAGGAGAACAGCTCCTGGGAACCCTCATGGAGGAGGTTAGTTACACAGGAGCCCGCAAGGGCGCGATGGTCGGCCAATCACGGGCCGAGACGTCACAAGGCAGTAGGCCCCTAGGACGCGCCAGGATCCACCAGCCAATCAAAGGCGAGGGAAAGCCCGCGCGCGAGCGGGAAAACTCCTCCGAGCGAGGCAGCACATACATACACACGCACATATTACCACCACACTGCCTATATCTCTCTTTCTCCTTAACTTTACACAATGCATCTTATATTCTATTAATGATATAAAAACTTCCCGTTGTCACAGACGAAAATAAAGACCACCACTGGGCTGTCTGTGCCAATGCGAGTACTAGGAAAGAAAGAACAACATTCTCTGATCACTGTAGCCCATTTCGATGTCCCTGGCGAGCGCTAGTGGCTAACGAGAAGCGATTCTGCCAACGCTGGTAGACGTCACACCCCGCCCAAGATATGGGACGCTCAATATTAGGCGAGCACCATATCTGACAAGGCAGAATGCCGACAAGACCCGCCACACCTAGCCACTCCATCATAAAGGGGAGGTGTGGTGGAGTGGTCATGCCACTGGATTGGTAATCCAATGGACCCGGGTTCAAATCCCGATATGTCAATGGGAAGATATTATTGGGATTGAATTTGTGCTGTACCTAGTATCAGTGCATTACCACAAAGCCCACCGAAATGCCAAAAAAATACCCTCATTGTTCCCTGATTAAATAACACTGTATGAATATTCCCATATTCAAAATATGTTACAGGGGGACAATGCCTAATGAGTTCACTGCTCAATAGGTGGCGTACTGAGAGTGAGGATCTGAGTCTGGAGGGTGAGACGGTGAAGCACATGAACGAAGCAACCAGCCGCTTCAGAGATGGAGCTGCTTCGAGCCATGATTGGTGCTTCACATGTCTCACTCCCCAGACTGGAACAAGACCTCACGGGCTTCACCGTGTTGAGCGGTGGAATGTACAGGCTCTCAGCCTATGCCCGAGAGGGAGTAGTTGGAATATTAAAAAAAAAAAAAAAAAAAAAAAAAAAAAAAAAATGAAATGCAAAGCTCTTCTTAAATAAAACAACATATTAGCATAAAGACAATTTTATAACCGCTCCCAAACACAATAGTATAATTTTTTAGCCTGCTATGTTCCCTGAGCGAGCTTCATAGAGCCCAGCCTACTAAGTGAAAGACAGGTTCAACTTAGGACTTTAGCTATAACATTGGCAACTTACAATTAACTATAAAAAAAAAAGTTTTTATGTGATTTTTGTATTTAATTTTAATAGGGGCAAGCCTGATTTTTATCCACTCAAACCCACACACCTGTGGTGATCTACCCCTGATCCTCCACCCTCGACAAACAGTCTGCAAACACATTCTCACAACCGGCAATATGGCGAATGTCTAGATTGTATTCTTGCAACATGAGTGACCAACGTGTCAGCCTCATATTCCGGTTGTGGAATTGGTTCAGACATTTAAGAGGGTGGTGGTCGGTGTAAATAACCACGACTGGCCCGTAGGCAGGAACATATACTTCAAAGTGCCTGAGCGCCAACACTATGGCCAGCAGTTCTTTCTCCTCCACAGAGTAGTTTTTCTGAGCGGAATTAAACTTCTTGGAAAAGAAACTGACTGGATGCTCCAAACCTTCCTCGTCTGTTTGCATTAAGACGGTACCAGCCCCTACACCGCTGGCATCTGTTGCCAGCTGGAATGGTCTTTCAAAGTCAGGGGCCCTGAGGATGGGGTGAGTGCATAGTAGGTGCTTGACCAGCGAAAAAGCCCTTTCACACTCAGGTGCCCACTTGAACTTTTTCTCTTTTGCTAGTAAATCTGTCAGAGGAGCTAACACAGTAGAATAACCCCGAATGAAGCGGCGATAGTAACCGATCATGCCCAAAAATCTCATGATCTGCTGCTTGGTGGACGGCCTGGGGAACTGGTTAATAGCCTGTATCTTGTTTTGGGGGGGGCACACCCGGCCTAACCCGACCACAAACCCAAGATACTGCACAGTTGCCCCGACAAAGTCGCACTTGCCCAGAATGACCACCAAGCTGGCCTCACTGAGCTTCCGAAACAAGGCTTCTATGTGCTCACAGTGACTCTCAAAGTTGTCATCGTAGATTATAACGTCATCCAGGTAGACAGTGCAGTTAGGGATGTCAGCTACTAACTCATTCATAAGACTCTGGAAGGTTGCTGGGGCATTTTTAAGGCCATACGGCATCACATTGCAACGGTAGGTGTTCCTATCAACCACAAACCCGCATACCCCCTTCGCCCGCTCAGACAAGGGCACCTGCCAGTAACCTTTCACTAGGTCTACCTTAGTTAGAAACTGTGCCTTACCAATCTTGTCTACACTATCGTCAACACGGGGAAGGGGATAAGCATTGGTGGGAGTCAACTCGTTCAATCTCCGAAAGTCAATGCAAAAGCGAACCTTCCCGTCAGGCTTGGGCTGCAGAGTGACAGGAGATGTCCACCTAACTGCCCCCTTCTCAATCAACCCCCATTCTAACATTATACTCTAACTCCGCTCTGAGGGCTGGGAGTTTAATGGGTGGAATTCTGTAGGGTACTAATTTAAAGGGGGGGTGATCTCCCACGTCCACGTCATGCACCACTCGAGTTGTGAGGCCTGGATGCTCTGCAAACACAGTGGGGTATGAAGCAAACAGGCGCTGCACGGCTGCACGCTGTTGCTTAGGCAGGTGCACTAGAGTATCGTCAGCCACCTGTCTGGAGTTCCCCGCCCACTGGTCAGCAGAGACATGACACTCCCAGTTATCTTCCACCTGAGCTTCACTGTCCCTCACTCCTTCTCCTCCATGACCGCTGCAGGTCAACACAGGGACAGTGAGAGGCTCAGGGGGGCGCCTCACAAACTCTTTCACCAGGTTCACATGGCACAGCTGGTTCTTTTTACGCCTATCTGGAGTAGCCACAAGATAGTCTAGGTCAGAGATCTTTTTCACCACCTTATAAGGACCAGCGTACTTGGCAGACAAAGGATGACCTGGCAGAGGTAACAGAATCAATACCTCTTGCCCCACCTTAAACTCCCGGAGTTTCGTCTTCTCATCGTACCTGTCCTTCATAAGTGCTTGCGACCCTACCAAATTCCTACCTGCCAACTCTAGGCTTTTCAGCATTCTCTCTCTGCTCTCGAGGACATACTTTAACATGGAACATGGTTTTGCTGTGCCCTCCCAGATTTCTCTAACCATGTTGAGGGGGCCTCTGACCTGATGTCCCAAAACTAACTCATTGGGTATGAACCCTAGGCTTTCACCAGGTACCTCCCGAGCAGCGAATAATACATAGGGCAACCCAAGATCCCAATCCTTGCCATTTTCAACACAGTAACAACGCAGCATGCTCTTCAGAGTCGAGTGCCACCTCTCCAACACCCCTTGACTCTCTGGGTGATAGGCTGAAGAGACAACTGTACTGACACCGTGCTGCTGCATGGTCTGTTTGAAAAGGTTAGAGGTAAAGTTGGACCCCTGGTCTGACTGCAATTCCTGCGGGTACCCGTACCTAGAACAGTACAATAGCAAGTTACGAACAACAGTCTTAGCAGTACCATTTCGCATGGGGTATGCATCCGGATAACGAGTGGCAACATCCATGATTGTGAGGAGGTACTTGTTGCCTGCACTAGCAGGGGGTAGAGGGCCAACCATGCCGATTATAACCTTACTGAATGGTGGCCCGATAACAGGAATAGGGTGTAACGGAGCCTTGGGAATACACTGGTTTGGTTTACCTACTGTCTGGCAGATACTGCACATTGCCACCCACGATGCCACATGTGCCTTCATACCTGGCCACCAAAACAATTTCGCCAATGCTGCTACCGTCTTACGTACACCCAAATGCCTTGCCAACGGTACATCATGCGCCAACCTCAGTAGGCTATCACGGCACACACTAGGCACTACCAACTGGTCAACTACTCTCGACCCACACTCCCAACTCCGTCTGGGATCTAGAAAACGCCTGTACAAAATACCCCCCACACGAAAGAAGTCCCCCGGCTTTGCATCCCCGTCCTCCTCAAGTTCGATTGCACCGTTACTACACTTCTGAAGCTCAGGATCACCTAGCTGCAGCCGACAGATATTCGGAGGAGCCAATTTATCGAGATGCTCCCGGAGCAACTTATGGCCTCCCCCGATACTGGACTGTTCGATCCTATCTTGCTTTTGTGAGTAACGGTGCTGTCTCAGAGTTTTCACCCGCCCTACCTCCTCAACAAGTGTGACAGGTTCTGGGGCCAATCCGGACCTTAACATTGGTGCTAATACTGAGTCGCCAAGAAGAGCCGCTGGATCAAAACTCTCAAAACTTTTCCCAACTTTAGCTTTCTCCTTTCGACCGTTCCTCCGCTGGTCTAGAGACTGAGGAATAGGCTGTGACACTTTAGATGCACAAGATCGGGTGACAACACACGCCATCTGCTGTAATTGACACCTCTCGACGAACTCCTGCCCCTCCCTACTCACGTCGGCCGCTCTCTCGGCAACAACTAAGGGTGGAACCTCAGAAGTAGGCACCGCAAAGTCGTTGCCGAGAAGAAGGTCGACGCCGTCTACTGGCAGTTTCTCCACGATTCCAACATCTATCTCTCGTGTCACACCATCAACCTCCAGCTCCACTCGAACCAACGGGTATGACCATGTAGCATTAATACCCTACACCACAACTACCCGTGCCGTGTTTATAGGTTTGCCTGTAAAGTTTTTCATCAGAGTCTGGGATGCACCTGTATCATGCAACAACTCCAACCCATGCTTGCAACCAGCCCAACTCATGCAGCCACGCCCTCTATGGTCGCAAAAAGCATCGCGGACAGGTTTCGAGCCTTCCGGACACTCCTTCACTGGCTGTGCCCCCGCATCTGACATATCACCCCGGGTAAATGCAGAAGACCTCAGAGACACCCCAACGTTGTTAGCCAAAGACCCGACTGCTGTAGATTGGTTACAAGGGCAGGAACGTGCAAAATGCCCCTTTTTATGACACTTAAAACACTACTTCACCCTTGGACTTCCCCTGAGGTGGGGAAGGGCCCTGACCTTTCTTAAACGGGACAGTTTTCGGTTTGTGATAAAAATTGGTATCATTGCTCTTGCTTTTGTTATTAAATGTTGTATCACTGACTCGGGGGGATGGAGTGTTGCGCCCCTTGTTAACTGCATCGGTCCGTTGTGCAGACCCGCACCCACGAATCAGTGATAATCTCAGGTCAGCCATCTCAGCTGCCTCTTGTAGAGTTTTAGGATGTTTCTCTTTGAGGTTCAAAGTCAGGTCGCTGCCTGTGCATTTGAAAAATTGCTCTAGAAGGACTAACTGCTCAAGCTCTCCGAACGTCGTCACCTTCTCTGACCTCAGCCAATTTCTCAAAGCATCAGACAGTTCCCGGGCATGTTCTAGAAAAGTGCACTCACGACCCTTCGTAACACCCCGAAACTTCAACCTATATGTCTCTGGTTGTAACTCGTACGCCCGCAGAACAGCTTCCTTCAGTACCTCATAATCGATGCAAGACTCCTAGGGCATCGCATCATATGCCTTGAGTCCTTTGCCAACCAACCTAGAGGAAACAAGGGCTGCCCACTTAACCTCGGGCCATTGGTGCTCCCGGCACTTCTTCTCAAAACGCAGGAAAAACTCGGTGACACCCGACTCGTCAAGTGCAGGGACTAACTTAAGAAGGTGCGATAAAGACTGATCAAGACCTCGATTCCCAGAACCGAGACGCTGCCCTGTCGACTCCACCCGAGACTTCTCAAGCTCTATGTCTGCACAGTACCTGGCCTTTCTCTCCTCAGCCTGAATCCTGAGCTCAGCCTCTCGCTGCCATTGCTCAGCCTGAATCCTAGCCATCTCAAGCTCAGATTCCTGCCGCTTAGTCATCTTAGCCATCTCAAGCTGGAAGATCATATCTGGAGTTAAAGCTTGAGGAGGAGGAGATGCAACAATTGGAGACCCACACAGTGACAAACCACGCTGCCAGTGACTATCGGCCTGTGGGAACGTACCCGACTCCGGAGCCCGAGGGGGCGCCATGGTAGGAGTCGAGTGGAATGGGGGCTGGGCCGAAGGTGCCCAAGCTCCCTCCACTCAAAGCCCCACGCACACAGGCCACCAGGTCACTTCTCGTCATGCTGCTAGTGCCAACATGTCCCATGACCGTGGCCAAACACTGGAGACCATATTGATCAATCCCCGACACCCGGTCAACAGTAATAGGCATCTCCAGAAACTCCCTTGCATCCTCCTCACTAGTTACTATTCTAATGCCTTCTAACAAACCCCGCTGCTGCACCTCAGAGTCTGCTTCCCGTACTGTGTCCTCACTGTGCATTGATCCGTCGTTCGACATAGTGTCCACCGAAAATTCTCAACGTTTATAAAAAAAAAGAAGTACCTAAACTCTCATGTAGCACTATTCATTCAAAACATGCTCTAAGACAACTCAAGTGCTATACTAGGTTGCCAAAACAAAATCAAACGTGTCCAAAATATGCCTCAAAAAACAAATGTCCAAAAATCCTGCAATTATTTCTTAGTTCATTTGGTATGACGACTAAGATAAGATACTAGGCAAGGTCGCCATTTGTTACGACTGGGGCTACGAATAAAACAAGGGCACTTAATGATTGGACTAGTAATAGGGCACTATGCAACAACGGTACGCTAGATCCAAACCCTCGACCTTATATGCCGGCGAACAAAAACACCTATACCCTCCAGAGTTAATCTGCGATAGCGGGGTATCCTTAACTGGGCATAAATGTACTCTACTTCAGGCTAACCCACACTGGTATAGCCTGATAACAAACAAGACGCAAGTTACGTTAAAATGCATAAAATAGGAATCTATGGAAAGATCAATTAAATCACTGCAAGATTTAATACAATAAAAAGATGCTTCACTACAGTTACTCTAAACAACAATAAACTCTTCACTCGTATCTGAAAGAAAGTGAAGTATAGTCTTACAGCATAGACCTGGAAACTTCTGAAGAAAGTCTGATGCTCATAAGATGCTCGTATCTTAAACTTGTGACGCATGTCGAGTGTGAGCATGCTGTACAGAACGCCCAGTCATGCCCCACTCTCGCTAGGATCGTCAGGGCAGGAACTTTGGCTGTAGTCTATGTAGAGTTTTCTAACTTAGTTCATGTGAGCCGTTGTACTATAAGTATTATGAATATGTATTTTGTTTTCATCTGAGTCAACGAGTTCTATTTTATATCATTAGTTATAAGTATTGTGTGTGAAACTTATTTGTAATGATGAGAGGAGAGAGAGAGAGATTACGTAACGGGGGTCAGTGAGTGCGCCATGCGGGAGGTGGGCCTAACTCACTAGCACTCCCCTCCTCCCTCCTCCCCCTCAGTGCGTGGGAAAGCCTTTGTCTATCACAAATTGAGAGAGATAAGTTACGTAATGATTGTCAGTGGGCGGTCCTTAGTTGTTTACGATATGCTCACTAGAGGGCCGAGTATAAAAAGGGAAGTCTCGCCACATTTTCTTCAGAACTCATTAGGCAGAGCGACTTCTCATTTCCCTTGCTACTGTATATATTCTTCTGACTGATGTGAACTTTCTCTACTACCGTACATTCTATCTCCTCTTTTCAAATACCCTTTTTAACTTAAATGATCCCGTTGGTGCAGAGTTAGTCAGCCAACGTATTATCGCTTGAGTTCTCACGAGATATATGCCTATTAGATAGCCTATTTTGGAAGGGATAATTTAGACTAGGATTGATTAATGTTTGTTGCACTCGTATATGCATTTCCCTGTGTATTATTATTATTGATCCTGTTTTCTGCTGGTCTAGGTAATGCTAGACTGGGATAAGGCTACTGGTGTTGTGATTCCCGATGTGTACTAGGTTTTGTTGAACCTGTACAATCGCAACGGAGACGTGGGAAGCCTAGGTGGTCTTTCTGACTGTGTACCTTGTGAGTTTAGCACTGTGTTGCGAGTGAGGGCTTTTGCCTCTGCCACCCAACACTGTGCTATCTCGGTTGCTTTGACTTTGAGAGGATCGCCAGGAGAGAACCAGATACTAGCGATCTGGATCTCTCAAGAGAGCATCCCGTCAATTAACGTAATTTGGCCGCACAGCCTTAAGGACCTCGCTAGGCTATGAGCCGCTTGCTCAGCCATTGTTTCCTAGCCTACTATATCCCAGCTAGACTTTGCTCGATCAGCAGATACAGAATAGTATTGAAGCTTTCCTTATGTATACTATTGTTTAAGCACTATTGATTTCATGTGTTGCACGCTTAGCTACTTTAGTGATTAGTGGCCCACGAGCACAATCCGAGTAGGCTATTGCCGGTGCATTGGCGGAGTACTTCTTTTTAATGTTTGCCATTTACTATTGCATATTCTTATAATTCTTCTTATGTCAATTTAAACCTTTAATGATAATTAATTGTCAGTGTGCTGCTTATTTGGATAGCTGTTCAAAATCCGATACGTACTTCTTATGAGCATCCGAGAAGCATCTAACTTTATCAGAAGATTCCTTGCTCGATGCTTAAGGACTATTGATTAACGTAACGTAATAGTGCCGATCCGAAGTAGAGGGTGGAGGACTTCTTAAGTTCTTAGTCAAGGGTGGATTACTTCGGCTTCGGCCAACACTATTCTTTGGTGTTGTTGTTTCTTACTTCTTTGTTTGATTGTTGACCAGACTAGATAATTCCTGTCTCTTTATTAGTCTGTTGTTGAACACTAGTACCGAGGTCTGATATACCCCGTTATAGCAGATCGAACTCTGGAGGGTATTGGTGTTTTTTGTTCGGCTGGCAGTACTCAGGGTTTGGGATCGTGTGTTTCCGTTGTGGCAGCGAGCCGTACTCGAGTCCTGATTGGGAGCCCTGGTGTACCTGAGTGCCAGGTCGTAACAAATGGCGACCTTGCTTAGGATTTTGTGAACAGTATAAATTTTTGCAGAATTGTACAACATTTGCTTGTTTGTATTTTAGCGTGCATATTGAAGAATATTTTTGTTGTATGGCAATTAGTAGAGCATTTAAGAGACTCCAGTTAATTTAGTAATTAGTGCTTGCATAGGAAGTTTAACACTTTTGTCTCGAGAATTTTGTTGTGGACTTCAGTATGTCGTGCCCTAGCACTGACGAGGAGCGAGAGATGCCATTTGAAGGTGTGCCGTTAGTAACCAGTGAGGAGGATGCTAGAGTTTTTGTGAGTAAGCGGTACCACGTGACGAAGGAGAGGCTGACTGGGGTGGATGTTTGTGGCTTGCACCTGATAGCCAAGGTTTTGGGCATTTCCAATGTAGTAGGGATGTCCAAGGGGGAGCTGATTTCCTGGGTGTTGCGTGGGCGACATGGGGTTTCGGAGGAGAGGGCGTTTGGGGGGGTTCCTCCCCAGATCCCCTCTCACTCGACTCCCACAGTGCCGTCCACTCAGTTACCGGAGGTTAGCACTCTCCCACAGAGGGATGAGAATTGGCAGATTGGAGTGCCCTCGGGTGGTGCACATGGTGGTTCCCCAGTTTTTGCCCTCCCTCCTTCAGTAGTGGCAGCTCCCTCTTCCTGTCTGTCTCCAGATATGGTATTTAGACTTGAGCTTGCTAAGATTGAGGCTGAGTCTAGGAAGCAGGAGAATGAGACCAGGAGGCAGGAGGATGAGACTAGGAGGCATGAGATTGAGGTTGAGGCTAGGAAGCAGGAGATTGAGGCTGAGACCAGGAGGCATGAGGCTGAGCTTAGGTACGACTCAGAGAAATATTGTGCTCAATTAGATTTAGATAAGACTCGTGCAGAGTCGACAGGGATTCGGATGGGCCGTGAGGGCCAAGTAAGAGAACAGTCCTTGTCCCACTTAGTCAAATTGGTGCCGGTATTTAGTGAAACTGAAGTCACAGAATTTTTTAATCGTTTTGAGAAGAAGTGTAGGGAGCATAATTGGCCTGAAGAGAAGTGGGCAGCTCTAGTCTCCTCAAGACTTACGGGTAAGGGTCTGAAGGCTTATGATGCACTGCCTTTAGAGTCTTGCATTGACTACCCAGAATTGAAGAGAGCTGTCCTACGGGCATACGAGTTGCAACCAGAAACATATCGATTGAAGTTTCGGGGTGTTACAAAGACTAGGGAGGCGACCTTTCTTGAACATGCCCGGGACTTAAAAGATGCACTTACAAACTGGACACGTTCTGAGAAAGCTGAGACGGCCGAACAGTTGACTGAGCTGTTTCTGCTCGAGCAGTTTTATAAGTGTACTGGTGCAGAAATGACTTTAACTATTAAAGAAAAGAACCCAAAAACTCTACAGGAGGCAGCTGAGATGGCTGACCTCCGGCTATCACTAATTCGTGGGTGCGGGTCTGCCCAGCGTAGTGAGGCAGGTAACAAGGGGCGTGACGCCCCACCCCCCCGAGTTAGTGATATACATTATGCAAACAAGTACAAGAGCCATGATACCAAGACTGACCACAAGACTAGCACCGTCCCATTTAAGAAGGGGCCGGGCCCTTCCCAGTACCAAGGGAAGCCCAAAGGGGAGTTGGAGTGTTATCATTGTCATGAAAAGGGGCACTTTGCAAGAGTCTGTCCTAGCAAACCACCTACAGCAGCTGTGTCTTTGGCCTGCAACATTGGTGTGTCTCCGAAGTCTTCTGAGTTTGCCCGGGGCAGTTCGTCAGAGGCTGAGGCACAGCCAATGCAGAAGCACCTGGGAGGCTCGAACCCTGCTCAGGATGTTTTTTGCGACCATAGAGGGCGGGGTTGCGTGATGTGGGCGGGGCGCAAGCATGGAGTAGAGGTCTTGCGTGATACAGGTGCTTCCCAGACTCTGATGAACAACTTGACTGGCTACCCTATAAACGCGGCTCGGGTGGTAGTGGTGCAGGGTATTAATGCAACTCGGTCATACCCGCTGGTGCGGTTGGAGTTGGAGGTGAATGGTGTGGCACGTGAATTGGATGTCGGGATTGTGGAGAAACTGCCAGTGGAGGGCGTCGACCTTCTTCTCGGCAACGACTTTGCAATGCCCGCTTCTGAGGTTCTACCCTTAGTCGTTGCCGAGAGGCCGGCCGACGTGAGTGGGGAAGAGCAAGAGTGGGTCGAGCGGTGCCAGACACAACCCATGGCGTGTGTTGTCACCCGAGCTCGGGCAGCTAAAGTGTCACAGCCTAGTCCTCCGTCTTCAGACCAGCGGAGGAACGATCAACAGGAGGAGGCTAAAGCTGGAGTTGGTTTTAAGAGTTTTGACTCGGCGGCTCTCCCGGGTGATTCAGTATTGGCACCTATGTTAGAGTCTGGAGAGGCCCCAGGACCTGTCACAGCTACTGAGGAGGTAGGGCAGGAATAGACTCCGAGGCAGCAACGTTACACACGGAGAGAAAAAAGGGTTGCTCAGTTTGATATTGGGGAAGGACTTGGGTTGCTTCGGAAGCATCTAAACAGGTTGGTTCCCTCAGATATTTGTAAACTGCAGTTGGAGGATCCGGAAGTTCAGAAGTGTGGTAATGGTGCTGTCGAGATCAAACACGAGGACGGGGAAGCATGTCATGTGAACCTGTTGGAGGAGTTGGTGAGGCAACCACCTGAGCAGCCTACTGCCCCTGCGTTGGTCTGCCGCGGCCAAGGTGGAGAAGGAGAGGGGGGCAGTAGGGCACAGGTGGAGGAGAGTAGGGATTGTGATGTCTCGGCGGAGCAGTGGGCGGGGGACACGAGTCTGGTGGCTGTGGAAGCGCTAGGGCACCTGCCTGAGCAGCAGTGTGCAGCACTCCAGCACCAGCTCGGTTCATACCCCACTGGTCGTGCCGAGCCCCTGAGTCTCACAACTCGGGCGGTGCAAGATGTTCCACGGGCAGGTCACGTGAATGTTGAAAGGCCGTTAGCCTCGTTGTTTCGGTGGTTCAAGGTGGGCGACGAGGCTTTGGCATGGTTGCCAGGTCAGGGTCGACCCATGGCTGCCAAGGGTGGTGGTCAAAAGGAGGACATTGAGCAGATTGGTGAGGTTGGCTGTGGAGTGGATGTGCCCGGTCGTCACATAGCCTCCCAATGCTGCTCTAGTCTAATGCAACAGCCCTACCATAGACCGACTGTATCTGGCCATGTCGCTAAAAGCGGTGATGCTGCGCAGGCAGATGTCGTCACAAGGAATGCGGGGGTGCGCATGTACGGTATCGGCGGGGAAGCCTTAGCAATAATGAACTATGGGAGTGACTGCACAGGTGGTACTGATTGTCCCTCTCATGACCTGGCTGTTCTAGGGACGAGGGTGGAGAAGGAGGGAGACTACAGGTTGGAAGCTGCGGTCTCGGCTGGGTTGTGGGAGGGCACTAGGCATGTTGTTCGTGGAGACAGTGCAAGGCAGTTGTTTACTAGGCTATGGCAGTACTTTCGCATGTTTGTTGCTTCTCCAGGCCTGATGAACGGGGTAGAATCCGACATGCAGGCTGGAGATAGTGCAAGGCTCAGTTTAATTCCCTACCGTATAAATCCTGCTCGACAGCCTATGGTGCAAGCAGAGCTGGATTACGTGTGGACGAAGGGTCTGAGGGATAAGGAATGTCGTGAGTAGTCGTTGCCTGTAACTTTGCAACCAGTGTTAAGTGGCAAGATCAGTGAGTGTGTTGATTGCGAGAGTGGTTGTGCATTATCCCTGACAGACGCCTATACCATATCAAGAGTTGACGACACCATAGACCGCCTCGGGGCTGCATCGCCTATCACGAAGGTGGATTTAGTAAAGGGTTGCTGGCAGGTGCCTTTGTCCGAGCGTGCTGGGGAGGTATGTGGTTTTGTTGTGGACGGGAGTACCTACCAGTGCAATGTTATGCCTGACGGACTTAAGAATGCACTAGCAACGTTTCAGAACCTGATGAATGAAATTGAAAAGGACGATGATGCGCTGGGGCATTTCGAGGTCTATGTTCCAGCCTATGGTCCGGTCGTTGTAGTTTACCCAGATCATCACCCTCTCAAGTTCTTGGACCAGTTTCACAATCGGAATATGAGGCTGACCAGGTGGTCACTAAGGTTATTGGTATATAACCTGGACATACGCCATATTGCCGGTTGTGACAACGTGGTTGCAGATGGTCGTTCAAGGGTATATGATCCTGGGTAGATTGACACACGGGTAGCCTCCTGCTTTAGTTTGAATAGTATTTTGCGCTTGGTGCTTGTTGGCTCGCGGTTGTAGCCCAGCGTATTGGGTCGTAAAGCAGGAGTTGAGCGTTTGGTATAGAAGAAAATAGGCTGCCCTTATAGTGCAGCCGGGAAAAACATATTAAAATATAAAAATCATAAAAAAAAACTCTTTCTTTTGATATAGATAATTGTATAAGTTTGTCATAGCCTATAGAGTTTGAGTAGTCCACGAACTATCAAACGGCTGAGCTGCTGTAAGCTCGCTCTGGGAGCATGATATTGTGTCTTTTTTTGCTATTGGTGGGAGGAGTTATAAAATGTGAATTTTTTTTTTAATAAGATGTGTTTTAGTGATAAACTCAGCTTTGTTTTAGTGCCATGCGGTCGCTGGGTGTGAGGGGCTTGATGGGGTTCTGTGTGTCAGATTTTAGCTCAGGGTTGAGCAAGTAAAATCTTGGGGGAGGTGTGACGCATGTCGAGTGTGAGCATGCTGTACAGAACGCCCAGTCATGCCCCACTCTCGCTAGGATCGTCAGGGCAGGAACTTTGGCTGTAGTCTATGTAGAGTTTTCTAACTTAGTTCATGTGAGCCGTTGTACTATAAGTATTATGAATATGTATTTTGTTTTCATCTGAGTCAACGAGTTCTATTTTATATCATTAGTTATAAGTATTGTGTGTGAAACTTATTTGTAATGATGAGAGGAGAGAGAGAGAGATTACGTAACGGGGGTCAGTGAGTGCGCCATGCGGGAGGTGGGCCTAACTCACTAGCACTCCCCTCCTCCCTCCTCCCCCTCAGTGCGTGGGAAAGCCTTTGTCTATCACAAATTGAGAGAGATAAGTTACGTAATGATTGTCAGTGGGCGGTCCTTAGTTGTTTACGATATGCTCACTAGAGGGCCGAGTATAAAAAGGGAAGTCTCGCCACATTTTCTTCAGAACTCATTAGGCAGAGCGACTTCTCATTTCCCTTACTACTATATATATTCTTCTGACTGATGTGAACTTTCTCTACTACCGTACATTCTATCTCCTCTTTTCCCGACCCTTTTTAACCTCAATGATCCCTTTGGTGCAGAGCTAGTCAGCCAACGTATTATCGCTTGAGTTCTCACGAGATATATGCCTATTAGATAGCCTATTTTGGAAGGGATAATTTAGAATAGGATTGATTAATGTTTGTTGCACTCGTATATGCATTTCCCTGTGTATTATTATTATTGTTCCTGTTTTCTGCTGGTCTAGGTAATGCTAGACTGGGATAAGGCTACTGGTGTTGTGATTCCCGATGTGTACTAGGTTTTGTTGAACCTGTACAATCGCAACGGAGACGTGGGAAGCCTAGGTGGTCTTTCTGACTGTGTACCTTGTGAGGTTAGCACTGTGTTGCGAGTGAGGGCTTTTGCCTCTGCCACCCAACACTGTGCTATCTCGGTTGCTTTGACTTTGAGAGGATCGCCAGGAGAGAACCAGATACTAGCGATCTGGATCTCTCAAGAGAGCATCCCGTCAATTAACGTAATTTGGCCGCACAGCCTTAAGGACCTCGCTAGGCTATGAGCCGCTTGCTCAGCCATTGTTTCCTAGCCTACTACATCCCAGCTAGACTTTGCTCGATCAGCAGATACAGAATAGTATTGAAGCTTTCCTTATGTATACTATTGTTTAAGCACTATTGATTTCATGTGTTGCACGCTTAGCTACTTTAGTGATTAGTGGCCCACGAGCACAATCCGAGTAGGCTATTGCCGGTGCATTGGCGGAGTACTTCTTTTTAATATTTGCCATTTACTATTGCATATTCTTATAATTCTTCTTATGTCAATTTAAACCTTTAATGATAATTAATTGTCAGTGTGCTGCTTATTTGGATAGCTGTTCAAAATCCGATACGTACTTCTTATGAGCATCCGAGAAGCATCTAACTTTATCAGAAGATTCCTTGCTCGATGCTTAAGGACTATTGATTAACGTAACGTAATAGTGCCGATCCGAAGTAGAGGGTGGAGGACTTCTTAAGTTCTTAGTCAAGGGTGGATTACTTCGGCTTCGGCCAACACTATTCTTTGGTGTTGTTGATTCTTACTTCTTTGTTTGATTGTTGACCAGACTAGATAATTCCTGTCTCTTTATTAGTCTGTTGTTGAACACTAGTACCGAGGTCTGATATACCCCGTTATAGCAGATCGAACTCTGGAGGGTATTGGTGTTTTTTGTTCGGCTGGCAGTACTCAGGGTTTGGGATCGTGTGTTTCCGTTGTGGCAGCGAGCCGTACTCGAGTCCTGATTGGGAGCCCTGGTGTACCTGAGTGCCAGGTCGTAACAAACTATATAAAGGCAGGAGGCAGGACACCACACGTGTAAACTGAATACACTAAAAGATAGGACATATAATGTTAACTGACACGAGAATACTATAAATGCGCAATGGTAGCAATGCTCGACACTAAAAGAAGTACTTCCTCATCAACGAAGCAGTCTGCTATGGTTGTGCGGCTCAGCAACAACCTAGACTAATAAATGCTGTGAATAATAATGCGTACATATCAAAGAGCTTATATTAAATACTAACAAGTGTCTACTCAATTAATAATGTCTAGCTGGGATACTCTAGGTAAGGAACTGGGGTTGAGCAAGACAGGCTCGTAGCCTAGCGATGTCCTCCTTGAGACTGCATCCTTTAAGTTACGTTAATTGACTGGGGTGCTCTCTTGATAGATCCAGATCACAAGTATCTGGTTCTATCCTGGCGACCCTCAAAAGACAAGCAAAGAGACAGCAAAGTGTGGAACTGGAACAGGCCAAAGCCCTCAGTCAACACAATGCTGCACTCGCAAAGGACGCAGCCGAAAAGACAACCCAGGCTACCACAGGACCGGTCAAAGTCGTGTAGATATAAGCAAACCGTACACACATCGGAGACAACGACTACAGTTACCTTATCCCAGTCTAGCATTAAATAAAAGAGCAGAAACACTAAATCAATAATGGAGACACACAGAGTTCCTAACCTATACTAACTAAGAACCCTCAAACCTATTCTAAGTACATGTAAATATCTCAGAGGACGGCTCATGCAATACAATGGACCGGCTATGGAAACAGTATGCAGAACCCAAGGGGATAAGTAATTGAATAAAGGCGAAAAGTAATAGAAAAGAAGAAGTTGAGAGAGAGAAACAGTGATAAAGGGGGTGATCGGGAGAGAATATGCAAGGGGATGTTAGAAGCACGCGCACCAAGCCTGTCCTGAGGAGAACAGCTCCTGGGAACCCTCATGGAGGAGGTTAGTTACACAGGAGCCTGCAAGGGTGCGATGGTCGGCCAATCACGGGCCGAGACGTCACAAGGCAGCAGGCCCCTAGGACGCGCCAGGATCCACCAGCTAATCAAAGGCGAGGGAAAGCCCGCGCGCAAGCGGGAAAACTCCTCCGAGCGAGGCAGCACATACATACACACGCCCATATTACCACCACGCTGCCTATATCTCTCTTTCTCCTTAACTTTACATAATGCATCTTATATTCTATTAATGATATAAAATACTTCCCGTTGTCACAGACGAAAATAAAGACCACCACTGGGCTGTCTGTGACAATGCGAGTACTAGGAAAGAAAGAACAACATTCTCTGATAACTGTAGCCCATTTCGATGTCCCTGGCGAGCGCTAGTGGCTAACGATAGGCGAGTCTGCCAACGCTGGTAGACGTCACACAACCTTTCATCTTCTCTCAATATTCTCAGTGTCTCTTGTTCTTCTGCTCTCACTTGGAAGGACCATATTACCAGTCTCGCTAAGGCAGGCTCCCAGAAGCTGGGTGTGCTCAACCGCCTCAAGGGGTTCTCTACCCCTGCGCAGCTTCTTGCTCTATACAGGGGCACAGTGCGTCCTTGTATTGAGTATTGTTCACATGTGTGCTCACACTGCACTCCTTGACAAAGTAGAAATGAAAGCCTTTCGTATCATTAACTCCCGTCCACTCACCAACTCTCTGCAATCTCTCTCTCTCTTCACCGCAATGTTGCATCTCTCTCGCTATTCTATCGCTACTACAATAATCAGTGTTCCTCGGAGCTTTCCCAGTGTATACCACCTCCTCTACGTAGGGTACGTATTACCCGCCTTGCAACACAATCCCACCCCTACTCTGTGCAACTCTCCAACCCAAGAGTGAAACGCTATTCTCAGACTTTCTTCTATTCAACTGCTGAGCTCTGGAACTCTATCCCAGAATCAGTCTTTCCCTCTTCCTATGAATTAAATTGCTTCATACTCCGTGTGTCCAGGCATTTTATCTCAAACGTCCCTTGATTTCGGCCTTGTCACTCTTTGAAATCTGGAGGAGGCACTCGCTGCAGGCAGTTATGCCTTTTGTCGCCTTCATTCACATTGAAAAAAAAAAAAAAAAAAAATCATGGAATATTTTATTGAGTGCTTCATCAAACACTATCTACAATATACCAAGGATGCATTAAATGTCCTTCCTAGATTTTCAACTGTTACCTGCTTAGCATAATTCCTAGACTTCTGTTATCCTCCACTTTCTTTAATTCCTTCCCTCTTCTCTTCCCGTCCGTAATATTAACAATAATTCCCTTTCTTTCCTCAGTTTTCCATTGCTCCTGATTAGCCTACAGCTTATCACATATATTCTACTCAACCCCTATGTCTACTTCGTACATTCATCCATTTACGTTTTTCCTCATCCTTTTACTGTCAATCCCAAATCATGACGTGAATATATAAGTCGCTTGTAGGATTGTCACGGGAATAAATCCTTGTAAATAATGATGCATGCATTTGTTCATAAATGATGAGGCAATCATGAAGAAATAACGCATGATGAGTCCTTTAACGTAAACCACTAACTTATATACAATGTTACTTAGTAAAGCAGTGCCACTCTGTATAAAGTAGCAAGTACAAACAGTGTCTAGTATTTACTTTGGTAACTGTTTGATAACGTTGGGTGGCAACTTATTTCAAATCCATATGCATGGTCATAATATATGAATTAACAGTAGCCGAAACATGCATTATCATCCTTTGGCTGCCTCTGCCCGAGTTCTCAAAAACAGACCTCACAATAAGCCCAAAAATGACTGTTTACAACTCTGTGTACATACCCCATCTGTATGCCTGTGAATCCTGGACAACATACCAACGAAACATAAACCTTTGTAATGACAATATGACAATACTGGAGAACAAAAAGCACCCATTTAGTGGCAACCATTGCTGAGCACCAGCTTGTGTGACGGGTTCGTGCGTGTACCTGACAGGTTAATAAAGCCGGAGTGCCTGCATGTCCTTATGACTAATGGCTTATATTACTCCAAGTTCTTGTTACAGGTTTGTTTCCGGACACTTGGGAGAAACATACACAATTACCAAGAGTAAGCCACTACAGGGATATGGCCAGAGCGTGTTTTAAGATGTGTTATATGTACTCCCAAGAGCTTGTATGTTCCTATGAATAATAGTTATTAATTTTGTAAGCTTGTGTTGCCTACTTTTTTCGTGCCCCTTGGAGAACCATGCATTATTACCAGGGTCAAGGCACTAAAGGGAATAATGCAGTAATTGTTAAACCACTTTTTACAGTAAATTTTAGTCTGGCAGGTTCTGAAAAAAACTGTTTGCCTTCAATTCAGAAGCCCATTTCAAAGCAAAAGACCAGGAATGTTACAAAAAATGGGTGATTATCAAATATTTATTGAAAAAACGCTCATGTAATTCCACTTCAAGTCACTGAGACTCACGACTAGTTTTAGCATTCATATTTGTATTCCTTTTCATGGTACATTGGTTCATACGTTAACCATGTTTTGGAATGTAGTTGTAAAATGTGACTCTTGTGCTAATCATAAAAACAATACGATCCACTAGTGGGTCTATTAACAACGTACACACAACAGCATACAGTATTTATAACTGGGCAAAGGATGAAACCTAACACAATTGTGTATGCGAATGTCTTATGTGTGTAATGTTATACATAAAGAATATAACTTTGACGAAAACAGGATATCTTACTTATGTCTAACTAAAGTAAATATATTATAATAATACTGGCTGATAACAAATATGTCTTACTCAGGTCTAGTTCCTTAGATAATGGCTGATATGTTGACAGAACCATTGTCGTGCTTCCAGCTTCTACAGTGGTCTCCTTTTTTTTTTTTTTTTTTTTTTTTTTTCTATGTGATTGAGGGAGGCAAAAGGCATAACTGCCTATAGCGAGTGCCTCCCCCATAGTTGAAAGAGTGACAGGGCCAAAATCAAGGGACGTTCGAGCCAAAATGCCTGGACACACGGAGTTTGAAGCAATTTAAGTCATAGGAAGAGGGAAAGACTGATTCTGGGAGAGAGTTCCAGAGCTCAGCTGTTGAGTAGAAGAAAGTTTGAGAGTAACGTTTCACTCTTGGGTTGGAGAGTTGCACAGAGTAGGGGTGGGATTGAGTTGCAAGACGGGTACCACGTGCCCTACGTAAAGGAGGTGGTATGCACTGGGATAGCTCTGAGGAACACTGATTATTATAGTAGCGATAGAATAGCGAGAGAGATGCAACATTGCGGCAACATATTTAGCTATGTCACCATCTTTACTCCCTCCCATACCTCATACTGATCCATAAAGTGTTATCTATGCCACCCTCTATTAATATTCCCGATTATCCCAGACCTTTAATAAAGCTGACCGATAGCTGGTTCAAGAGGCTGTAAGATAGATCGTGTTTATGAGGGATGACAAAATGATTTCATTAACACCCACGGATGTATGTTTTGTGTGTTTGTGTTTCCCTTGTGTGGCTTGGTTGGTAAATTCAAGATCGTGCATGTGTGTGGGTGTGTGAGTATGTGTGTAGAATGTTGTTCACAGGAAAACAAGCAACAAGAGATCTTTTGATTCTTACAAGAATGTTTGCATATAATGTACAGATACCCAGACGAGTTATGTTCCTCTCCGTGATCTTATACATGGAAATATAATGTTCATGGTTGAATTACGAGTTTAATTTCATATGAAGTGGTTAACTTAACTGATTAGTCAACTGACAATTAACAAAAAACACACTCGCAATACATTCATGCTAATTTTACTTTCATTCCTCAGATCACGACGAGGAACAGAACTTGTGT
Source organism: Lithodes maja (assembly GCA_037953745.1). Classification (NCBI taxonomy): domain Eukaryota; kingdom Metazoa; phylum Arthropoda; class Malacostraca; order Decapoda; family Lithodidae; genus Lithodes; species Lithodes maja. Next base: position 30,154 of record JBAKBP010012100.1, on the reverse strand, counting down.
GGCCAACTGTACCTAGCCTATGTGAAAAAAGTAATACAGTTATATATAAATACACCCACATTGCCAAATACATTATCCTTCGAAGAAGTTTCGATGGTCACAACCACCCCAGTTTAGTTAATGTCTAGTGTTTCATCATGCAGCAACCATTCGTAAGTCATTGACGCACTGGCTCAGGCAAGCTGGAAAACGCAATCTTTAAAGTAAGAACTAATGACGGGTTTCATCAGAGAGGTCGTTGCAAAAATGTCATTACAGAGATATGTAGCTTCTATCAGTTTATTATTTATACAATGGAATGGATGAACAGAAATACAAACCTAGTAATCTCTCTCTCTCTCTCTCTCTCTCTCTCTCTACGAGTGTATATACGATATTTTTTCGGCTGCCACCTTCTTTTCACCGGCTACTAATGGGCTACTAATGCTCTTACGTCTAAAATGAAGTGTAAAGAGAGAAGCTGGACACACTATTAGAACTAACAAGGGAGAGAGAGATAGTTGCTCTATATATGGAACATTCAGTTTCTGAAATTATATATACAGGTATATATACCGGTATATATATATATATATATATATGTAAGGAGTAAGGGGTCGGGCGCAAGTTCGACTAGATAATAGTCCATCAGGCGCCTGGCCCGGGGGGACGATTAATATGAAGGGTGTGCCTGGAAGTGTGGTGGGAGTGCTGGAGCGACCTTGGTAACCCTGGTCTCTGGGTCTTCTCCTGGGTCTGGATGTGTGTGAGTTTGTGTTTTTTATCTGTGTTTATTTTTTGTTTTATGTTGTTTTTGTGTTTTCCCTGCTCTTGCTCTGTCTTTAGTCGGCTACCCCCAAAATGGGGATTGGGCCTGAGCATATGATAGATATATATATATATATATATATATATATATATATATATATATATATATATATATATATATATATATATATATATATACCGGTATATATATATTGTTATGCCGGGTTATAATCCAACTCGCTTTATTATGTATTCTATTATAATCCGGGTTTTGGATATTTAGAATCAGATAATGCTCAACAGGAACATATATCTCACCTGATGAATGTTACTTCTAAATTACTCAATCACTCTCCAAAACACAATAAACACACAGAAAAATTACGCTCGTTTGTATTACATAAACAAAAGGTACATATAAATGGGGCATCAGAATCTCTACTATAAGGAGTAGGAGTCTAATGTAATTCAAGGTGACTTATAAAGAATTGAATAAGTTTTACTTTTCAGTGAATAATGTCGTCACTTACAAAGTGGTAATCATGAAACATAATGATCATTACATAAAATAAACACATAAATATATATAGTGATGACAATACCTATATGGGTCAAGTGTGTATCGAGAGGTATAATAATGTTTGCTTATATATGGGCAGCTGAGGTTATCTACTCAGACTGCGCGCAGGTATGCGAGGCGTGAAAGACAAATAATGCTGGCTCAGGTAGACGCATCAAAGGTACCGCTCAAGGGGGTAGAGGTCAAATGGACTGAGGTCAAGTTAAATTAATATTTGATTTAGTACGTTAAATCTCTATGATATGTCGATTGATGGCAACCCCAAATTTCTCCGACTCCTAACGGTCCCTCAGTGTAAGATTGACTATTGTGGAGGAAATACCGGTTGGTCCACCTCCTCGTCAGTAAGTTAACTATTCCTGTCTGAGGGGGTTAACAAACGCAGAATAATAAGATTTAATACAGAACAAAGTAGTATTAAATAAATAGCCGAAATGATGGCTAGTGTAGGAGTTTGAATGAATTAACAATCTACTGGATATAAAATAAACACGCAGAACAAAGTAGCGAGTTTGAATAGCCAAAATGAAATGCTGAAACAGTGAGTTTGAATGAATTAAAAAAACTACTGGAATAAAATATAAAGACGCAGAGCAGAATAGCGATTTACAATAACTTTAATAATCTTATGGAAAGATATAGATAGAAAACAAAGTAGTATCGTATAAATAACCCAAAAATAATAGGAGGTTGAATACAGGAATATATAATCTGAATTCCTAAATTGCGGGTGAAAGAAATACATAAAACGGGTAACGCATATGATTAGATTATTCACAAGAACTAATAACAATTAGAAATCTTGAACATAGATTAATTCTAACTCAACGGAAGGGTTTTACTTTCAGCGGTGGCGACTTTATACTCTTATAACAACTGGACGTAGCACTGTCTTGAGTTTAGGGTTTATAAGTTTCAAGAAGGAAAATAGCTTTCGTTACACACTTCACTTCGACTTGGACACACAAGGACTAATAACACAACAGAATAAAATCTGGGAGCATTCACTAAGTATCACGTATAATATCGACTATGTAACGTAGGTAAAAATAGTTGAAGACATGCTTGAACATAAATTAATTAGATCACAAACCGTACTTATATAAAATCACAGCACGGATCTAAGTTCGATTAATTTCACACGTGTACTATATTGACGAGGGGAGTCCTAGAAGCGGATCTCTACGAAAAAGTTAAATTGAACACTCGCATAATTATATTATATTACCTTAACAATAATTGAACACTCGCATAATATTATATTACCTTAACAATAATTCCCAAAACTTAGAGACACTTAGGATATGGGTGTATAGGAGAGGTAATTTCCATGAGGGAGAATCTGGACGACGTAGGACTCGTAGCTCTTCCTCCGGCTGGACATCAAAGGGAGCTGCCTCTCTCACAGACACTAGAGAAGGTTGCTCTTGGTTCCTCTCACACACTCTCGTTCGCCACCCTAGTTGAACTTTACTATAGGGACAGGCTTGTCCTATAGAAAAGTCTAGCCAACACTGTTCTCTACCCCCTAAAAGCTGAACCAGTGGAAGGTATTACCCGTGTTTGCATACCTTCCCTCAATTTCAGTCAGGCTATATTTGGAGGATAATTTGAACTCAATTTGACCTATCTCAGAATAGTAGGGACATGGGAATTTTAGTCCTTTCATCATTGTGTAGGCAATCATTATTCTAAAAATACACTTACCCTAATAATACATGTACATTGTTATTCTCTATATCTTCAGATTAAACTCTTTATATAAAAGGCTTGCATGGCTGTACGATAAATGTTTTTCTTTGATTCATCTTTCCTGGCTTTTTCTATGTTGCAGGCCATGATTTTGTTCCTCCTAACTGCTTTTCTAATATTTTCACTCCTCAAGTGAGGTACTGTAGAAGTGATTCTCTTGGTCCTATCTGTAAAGGTATTGTACTGGATCTTTTTGAGGAATTAGCATAAACTGTTCTTCGTCGTATTCCAAATCCGGCTGCTGTTGAGTGCCTGACTTTCATGTTTGTCTCAGGCTCTGCAATTGGCTGGACAGGGGTCTCTGCGGTTGGTCCAGGTTCGAACTTCTGGTCTGTCCTGGTGACCTTTGGCGGGTAGTCTGTCCTATACCTGCAGGGATTAGACCAGGGGTACGTTCTCCTTGTTGGGTAGACTGTACTATCTCTGCAGGTATTAAAGCACGGGAAACTAGGGGGAACTGTATGGTTTCCCTTTCCAACTTCAGTTGTGTCTTTTTCCTTGTCCCTTTGCTCTCCTTCACTGTAGCTATCTTGATTCTTGTAGGTTGTTCATTAACCTGCATTGTTAGGACCTCTGCGGGGGTTGCTTTGTCCCTGGTTTGCAACCCCGTCATCTCGCCACCTTCTTCCAAAAAAATATCTCGGCCGCGAGACTTAAGGTTGTATGTCCTGGTAGTTCTGGTGATGAGATAAGGTGTGAGGTGCTGGAGAAATAGACACCAAACTATGGTGGGTATGTCATTAGGTGTATCGGCGTTGTACTGCAGAGTCAGTTGGAGGGAAGTAGGAGATGAATTGGCCACATGGACTAGGTGGGCTGGAGACATGATGTTGATAGTGGTGTTGCTGGTGGACACGAATAAACTGTTGATCTTCATGATGGAAGCATGAGGACCAGTACTGGAAGATGTGGTTGGTTGTGGAGCTGGTGGACTTATGACTGGAGAAGTGATGGTACTAGAGTTGGTATTGACATTAGGCCCAGGCGGGAGGGGCTTGGTGGTTCGGGGGCCTGTCCTTAGGTCAGGTGACATCGCAGTGGCCAGAGGAACAGGTTGGAAGGGTGAACTTGCAACAGGTGCGGCGGTGACCTTTGAAGGTTGCAAGGTCAAGGTGGATTTGGTGGGGGCCCGCATTTTGTTGGTTGGGTTGAAGGTAGGTGCCCAGCGCTTAGGCGGAGTCACACATCGGCCAGATCTTCGACATGTAGGATTAGATAAAGGTGGCATTAACGAAGATGGTCTTAATTCGCTAGTTGGCATACGGGAAGAAGGATGGGGGGAGGTATAGGTGTTTTTATAGGATTTAGGATTAGAAGGAAGAAGTGTAGGAGATTTATAGGTAGAGGTGGTAGGTTGAGGAGATTGAATCAGAGGTTTACGAAGTTGTGGAGAGTTTGGACTTAGGTGTAGTTGAATAGTTTTCCTGAACAGGTAACATTATTGGGTTGAGAAGTTGGTGACTGGATGAATTAGATGGAGTGGTAGACAGAGAAGGGGAGGTTTGTTGATTTCTTTCTAGAGATGGAATATTATTAATTGCTGGAGTGGTAGGGAGAGTACAAGGTGAAGTAGGTAACATAGGTAGACTGGTGGCAGGTGAGGTAGTAGGAAGAGTAGGTCTTAGTTGAAGCAAGGTTGGGGTAGGTTGTGCGAGAAGTTTAGGAGGAGCAGAGACAATGCGAGTAGGAGGTAGTAGATAATTAAAGAGATTGGTGCGATAGGGGTTTGATGGAGGAGTGATAGGTGTATTTGGATAGGTGAATTCAGTGTTATTCACTTTTGGCAAAGGTGGTTGCACAAGTGTTTTTTCACCAGAGGACCAGGAGGGATGGTTGGAAGGATAGGAGGAGTCAATGGTTCTGTGGATCCTAAACCTTGGTTATCAATTGCAGGCAATGTGTCATTATCTTTGGGGTCAGCAAGCATAGTCATATTGTCATCAATGGGCTGAAACCTACCTACATATTTATTTCGGTATTTGCGTGACTCTCCAAAGTAATTTATGGTGACCTGGTAACAGTTTGGCACAGTTAATATTTAAAAAGGACCTTTATATCTTGGTTTGAGTTTGGAAGGTACCTGCAGGTGAGCAACCATGACAAGATCGCCGACATGGTGAGGACTTATTTTCGCTGTCTCGTCAGGTTGAAGATCTTGGATGTATTGGAGTTGTCGAAGGCGGTTCTTCAGGTGAACAAAAGATTGGTCAAAATTTGAGGAGGGCTCGTAAGTGACAGACAGGTGACGTAGAGGTAGGAGCAGAGGTGGTACTCCAAAAACACGTTCATGGGGTGAAATTCCGTCTTGTCGGGGGCAGGTATTGATTCCTCACTGTACTATTTTGACTTGACTGGGCCAATCGGTGGTGTTCATCTGCTGCAGACGAGTCCTTATTTGGTTAGCAATAGTGCAGTGGCTTCTCTCACAAATAGAGTTCCCTTGAGGCCAATAAGGGGATGAATGACTAATTTTGAACCCACACATCTGGGATAGTTGTGACCATATGTGACCGGTGAATTCAGGTGCATTATCGTAATGAATAGGTTCAGGTAACCCAAAATAGGGGAAAACATGCTGTATCATTTCCTCAGCTACTGCTAAAGTTGAGTGTTCCTTTGCTGGACAGGCAATCACATATTTAGAATATGTCTCCACAAAGGTCATAATGTATTTAAATCCTGTTATACCTTCCATGGGTCCCATTACATCTACTGCTAAGATTTGCCATGGTTTGGACGCTACTAACTTTCCTGTAGGTCCGGCTGTGCGGGTCCTATCTTTGCCCAAGGCACAGGCTCGGCAGGCTTCTGTGATTCTTTTTGCCGTGATGTAAGGAGAAGGAGTCCAAGTATACCTGCTGGAAAGTAGTATTTAATTTCCTCTGTGCCAAATGAATGCCATTGTGTGCATGTAGGGATTGCATAGTAGCTAGAGCCGAGTTGAGTGTAATTACAATATTTCCTTCTGGAGTATACAAATGATCTCCTCATCTTGTTAGTTGGGAGAAAATAATTCTAGGCATCCAATCTGTCTTTTCTTGTCTCTGACGTTGCTGAAGTAGTTGTTGTTGATCTTGATCCATTGAGTCTTGATGATGAATGGCTAGGATAGCTTGAGAATCCGTTTTAAGGCTAGATGTGTCTGCTATTGATGTAGTTGGAAGTCTGGACAAAGCATCTGCATTTGTGTGAAGTTTTCCCGGCCGATAAGTGATTTCAAAATTGAATTCTTCTAGTGATTCTCGCCATCTGACAGTTAGGGTATTTTTAGTGTCAGATTTGCGTAGCCATTTGAGGGCGTGGTGATCCGTATTGATGGTGACTTTGACACTAGCTAGGTAAGCTTTAAAATGCTGGAGGGCCCAAATTATCCCTAGACATTCTCGCTTGGTAATGGGATAGTTGACTTCTGCTGGGTTGAGAGTTTGGCTGGCACATGCAATAATGTGCTCTCTTCCTTCCCTAGTTTGCCCTAGAACAGCTCCAATACCGAATTGTGAAACATCGGTATAGAGACGGAATGGTTTGGTATAGTCCGGAAAATGTACTACTGGGGATACTACTAAAAGTTCTTTCAAGGACTCAAATGCTTGTAGGCGTTGGTCTGTCCACAGGAATGGTTCTTCTTTCTTGGTTAAATCATGTAGTGGTTTGGCAATGGTGGCAAACATTTTCACAAATCGACGATAGTATGATGCCAAGCCAAGAAAGGCTCGGACTCCTTTTACATTGGTGGGAGGAGTTATGGTACTAATGGCATGTAATTTGTCTGGATCTGGGGCAATTCCTTGTTCTGAGACTATGTGGCCTAGAAATTGAACTTCTTTCTTAGCCAAGGTACATTTAGAGGGTTTGAGTTTCAAGTTTGCCTCCCGAATCCTCTGAAATACTTGTCGTAGCCTCTGTAGATGTTCAGCCCAGGTTTTTCCAAACACAATGATGTCGTCCAAGTATGCCAGACAAGTTTCCCAGGTTAATCCTTGTAGAACGGATTCTATCAACCTGGAAAAGGTGGCGGGCCCATTGCATACGCCGAACGGCAATACTGTGAATTCATACAATCGTCCTTGGCTTGTGGCAAAAGCCGTTTTCTGTTGGTGTTCTGAAAGTATGGGTACTTGCCAATATCTGGCTTGTAGATCGAGAGTGGTGAACCATTTAGCTCCTAACAGCGAATCTAAGGAGTCATCAATTCGAGGCAATGGGGTGGCATCTTTTATGGTTACGTCATTCAGTTGTCGGTAATCGATACAGAAGCGGGTGGATCCAACTTTTTTCCAGACGAGTACAAAGTACAAAGGAGTACAAAGGAAATCAAGCAACAACAGATCTAGTGACCCTTCTAGGCTGCTTGTCCTCCAAAACACTGAGGATCAAGTGTCCAAACAGTGGTTTAGAGTGGGTAAGGGAACATTGGAAAGGGAACTACTGCCCTGCCACTAACGTGGCAGGACTAGGAAGTTAGTAGGGGACATATGGGTTAGTAACTGAGGGGAGGATAAAGTTATTCATTTACAAACGCAGTCAGTCGCGGGTTTGATGCGAGATATTTGTCTAGGCGGAATTTAAATGAATCAACGGTGCTGCAGTCTATAACGTTTCGGGGAAGCCCATTCCACAAGTTGACAACTCGATTGAAGAAGAAATTCTTAGATTCGTGCGAGTTAAAAGATTTACCAATAATTTTGCAACCGTTTCCCCGTGTGTAATTAGATTGGTCGATAGTGAAGTACTTACTACAGTTCATATTGTCGATGCCTTTGATGATTTTGAACACTTGAATTAAGTCGCCTCTTAATCTGCGCTGGGTTAAAGGAAATAGATTTAATTCTCTAAGACGCTCTTCGTATGGTTTGTTCTTTAGGCTAGGTATCATTTTGGTAACTCTACGTTGAACTCGTTCTAGCTTGTTTATATCTTTTTGGTAATAAGGGCACCAGGATTGAACGCAGTATTCCAGAAGAGGGCGGACTAAGGAATTGTAAAGGGTTAGGATAACTTCTTTGGATTTATGCTCAAATGACCTGCCTATAAAGCCAATTATTTTGTTTGCCTTCTTAACAACTTCTGAACATTGTTGACTCGGTTTTAGGTTTCTCGATATTGTTACTCCCAGATCAGTTTCTCTGTTTACATTCTTAAGCTGAGTGCCATTCATCGAATAGTTTGCTTTCTCATTTAGGTATCCGACATGTAGTACTTTACATTTATCCGCATAGAAACTCATTTGCCAAATTTGGGCCCAACATGACAATTTATCTAGATTGTGTTGCATATCGTCAACTTGTTCTTTTGAGAGTACGCTATTTGCAATTTTTGTATCGTCAGCAAATTTTGAGATTGTGCAGGTGAGACCCTCATCTATGTCGTTGATGTAAATTAGAAAGAGAATTGGTCCTAGTACCGATCCCTGGGGTACCCCGCTACTTACATTGGTCCATTTAGATGCCTTACCGTTTATGACTACTCTTTGCTTTCTGTTGTTGAGCCAATTTTCTATCCATTTCAACACACCGTCTTGTATTCCATGCGCTTTTAGTTTTAGCAGTAAACGTTTGTGGGGAACTTTGTCAAAGGCCTTTTGAAAATCAAGGTATATAATATCTACAGCTTTACTCTCATCGTAGAGGTTGAGGATATCGTGGAAGAAGTCTAAGAGGTTTGTTAAACAGGAACGTTTTTTACGAAAGCCGTGTTGAGTATCTTTAAGTATGTTATTTTCCTCTAAGTGATTTACGAGTCTGTCTCGTATGACCGTTTCTAGCATTTTACATACAACTGAGGTTAAGCTAATTGGACGATAGTTACTGGGTAGGGATTTGCTGCCTTTTTTGAATATCGGTGTTACGTTGGCTAGCTTCCACTGATCAGGCATAGTTCCAGACTGCAAGGATTTATTGAATAGTAATGTCAGTGGTTTGGAGAGCTCATTCTTAGCTTCCTTTAGAACTCTAGGCGAGATTGTATCAGGTCCTGGCGTTTTATTTACTTTGAGTTTATCTAAACAATTCAATACTTCTCTCTCTGTAACGGTGATATTGCTTAGAACATCTGAATTATCAATCTGAATCGGCGATGGTGTAGGGATATCACTGAGATCTTCGGTTGTAAAAACTGATGCAAAGAAGGTATTGAGGGCATTACTCATTTGTACTTCGTCTTTGGTGTATTCTCCTTTTTCATCGACTAACGGTCCAACAGTTGAAGTAACTACTTTTTTCTTTCTGATATAACTATAGAATTCTTTCGGGTTTGTTTTACTTTGATTCGCAATATGTAACTCTAAGGTCTTTTTACTTTGCTTAATTAACTTTTTGGCTTTGCGTCGTAGCTCTACAAATTTCACCCGTTCTTCGTCATTTTGTGAGGATTTTAATCTATCATTAGCAAATTTTTTAGCAAGCAGGCAGTTTGAAATATCTTTATTCCACCATTTGGGCTTATTATTATGGCCTGGACGCCGTATTTTCGATGGTATGCAGTCTTGCACTGCTTTTAGGTAAGTGGTTTCGAATAACTTCCAAGATGTATTTATGTCGTTATTGTTAATTAAAAAGCTCCAGTCAGTTTCTTTAAACATAGCTCTAAGTTTATGGAAGTTTGCTTTCTTGAAATTAGGGACTTTTTCGATGCTACTATTTGGTTCGTTACTAGTAAACTTTAAAGTGAAAGTTATCGTACGATGGTCGCTGTTACTGAATTCATCACCAACATTCAAATTCTCTATCAATTCTTCTTTTGTTGCAAGTACAATGTCAAGAACGTTATTACCACGGGTCGGCGTTCGAACAAATTGATAAAGCGAACTCTCTTGCAAGTTCGTATACAAGTCATGTCCGGAGTGTGAAGTAAGAGTATCGCCCCACTTGGTCACAGGTAAATTAAAGTCGCCAAAAATTACGGTATCTTGTGAGTTACTTACATCTGCAATTTGTTCGTAAATTTCTCGGTCAGTTTGCACTGATTGAGCTGGAGGTCTGTATATTAACGCAAGTATTATTTTTGTACCTTTATTATTCTTTATTAGCACAAAAGATGTGTCGACGTTCACAATTTGAGGTTTTGACACGAGGGTCGGGTTAAGACTTTCTTTGATATAAAATAAAACGCCACCTCCATTTTTATTTATTCGGCTGTTCTCAAACATTACATAACCGGGAAGTGAATACTCTGCTAAAAAGTCTCTATCTTCTGTATTGAGCCAAGATTCTGTTATGCCAATCACATCATAATTTTCTGTAAACACTAGTTCCTCTAAATCTGAAAATTTATTGCGTATGCTACGAGCGTTTGCATAGAAAACCTTTAAAGTTGCGGTTTTAGAACTCGCATTACGTTCTTTCATCGAATTATTGGTTCTGGTCGGATCTACATTTACATTCATGGCTGTCCTCGGTCCTCGGTCGTTATCCCTGACGGTTTTGAATTTGGGTCGTGTTGGTGGAGATTTATCCACCGGAGATGACCAAGGACTAGTGGAATGTTGGACAACTCCAGTTGCTAGCATATCTTTCACCTGTGATTCCTCTTCCTGTCTCTGTATTGGATTTTTCCTCCGAATCGGCTGTTTGATCGGGTGTCCTACAGTATGTATAGGATGATGCAGTACGTTAATTTTCCCGACGTCTCGGCTGAATGTGGCGAAGATGTCTTGGTAAGAAGTCATTAAGTCACGTAAATCAGTTTGTTGTTGAGAAGTCAAATGAGAAGGGATGTCAGGTAGGGGAAAGGAAGGTGGAGAGGTATCATCTGAAGGTAAAGATAGTTATTCTGCAAATGTTTCAAGTCCCCCAATGGTTAACCCTTTCGGCAAAGTGATAGGTTGATCGGAGATATTAGCTATTCTGATGCAATTTAATTTATTAGAGATGATGGCTGGAGCGGTCAGGCAATCCCTGTCAAAAGGGCTTCGGAGGTTAGGGGTCATAATTGCATCCCCAGGCAATGTAGGTAGGATAGGCAGGCTACCCATTGTTCATGAATAGGGGCAAGTGTCACCAATTTGGAAGTGACGGCTCGAGTTGTCTGTATGAGACAAATGGTAGGCTGATTTTGTTTCTCCTGATTATTCATAGACTTTATTGTAGGGGTTATGTTACTCAATGTTTTAGCAATGGGGTTGACATTAGACTTTTTGACCATCTGAGTGTTTTTTGTGTTTTTTTTTTTTTTTCTATTTAAGTGAGGGTGAACATTTTAATGTTCTCAGTTCACAATCAATGGAATCACCCAGAGAAGTGAGCAAATCGAGACCCAAATATCCATCGTACTTGGTTTCTTGGGGATCATATATCATGAAGGAATGTTTTGTCCCCTGATCAGGGACAGGTGTACTAACATAAAATGAAAGTGTCTGTCCACAGTTAGGAATAATGTCATCATTAGCACTTACCAAAACTATTAAAGAGGGTTGAATAAGACCTAAAATTTTGTGGTGCTGTTTGAAGAAAGGAAAGGAGAGACATGAACGGGAAGCCCCCGTGTCAATTAGAAGTCGGACTTTCACTCCATTTAAAGTGATTTTCCTATAGATGGGAAGATTATCCGTGTCTGTCTCCTCTTGAGCCCCCGCCATTTTGACAATCGTTTGTGAACGGGGGCGGATTTACAATCCAGGTTGTCCTGAATTTATGTAGTTTCCGTTATTAGTTCCGGCTCTTCGACATTGTCCTGCTCGTCAAGGTCCTCGACCCCTGCGGTTCCATATTCCGTGACTGTGGCCACACGCCGGGGCTTAATCCAGGGAACCTGAGCCCACCAATTAGGTAACCTGGACCTCCGCTTGGTTAACTCAATAAATGATTTCTTCATGGACACCGGTGAACATTGGCCATTGCAGGGTTTCCAGTCGGAGGGGCAAAGTCTGGCCCATTCCTCCACTTTATCACTGGGTCGTGGCGCCGCAGGGGAGGGTGAAGGTGCTGTTGACGGGTGAGTAGTGACCCTACTGATGGTGGCGATCTTATCATGTTAATTGTTTTTTCTTAAAGCCAAGATGCGCCATACTAATGGCAAATCATCCTCATAATTTGTGGGCTCTGTGATAGAGAAATTATCTGCTACTGCCAGGGGTAGTATTCTCAGTAATGCTTTGAACACTACTTTCTTCCGTTGAGCTGTTGTATCCTCAGGAAAAGCTGTTATCGCCAGTTGACTTAACTGACTGATTGTGCTGTCTAAGTTTCCTGTATCTTTAACCTCATGAAAGTGACGGTCCGCTATGGTTTGACCCAGTGCTGGGTTGGTAGCTAATTTTGTATAGCTCTCAAACTGTGCCCAGGTCAACCCTGGAGTGTCACGCACATTCCCTGATACCTTAGCCGCGTATTTTCCTAGCTTTATCACCACTGTATGAATTTTGGCCATTTCATTATCCCTGAACGTAATGTCCAGGACCAGTTTGACAACTTATACATAAGTGATAATGTCATGCTCCTCTGTTTTGAACGCAATAATATCGAGTGCCTTAGCCGCCATAATGAATTTTGCGTCTGAAGATGATTGAGATACAACAAATGAAAAGAACAATAAAGCTTATATGCCGTATCGAGACACCGCTGCCGCCAGTCATATGCCGGGTTATAATCCAACTCGCTTTATTATGTATTCTATTATAATCCGGGTTTTGGATATTTAGAATCAGATAATGCTCAACAGGAACATATATCTCACCTGATGAATGTTACTTCTAAATTACTCAATCACTCTCCAAAACACAATAAACACACAGAAAAATTACACTCGTTTTAATTACATAAACAAAAGGTACATATAAATGGGGCATCAGAATCTCTACTGTAAGGAGTAGGAGTCTAATGTAATTCAAGGTGACTTATACAGAGTTGAATAACTTTTACTATTTAGTGAATAATGTCGTCACTTACAAAGTGGTAATCATGAAACATATCATTACATAAAATAAACACATAAATATAAATATTGATGACAATACCTATATGGGTCAAGGGTGTATCGAGAGGTATAATAATGTTTGCTTATATATGGGCAGCTGAGGTTGTTGTGACGTTGACCACTCCGTTAGAACCGCATGGCTTGTCCTACAGTGACTCGCTAGGATCCCCAGGGCAGTGGATGGGGCTACAGTTTATGTATTAGAGTGTGCTTTATTTCATATGAGAGCTCGTGTCATGGGCAGTCCAGAAAGGCTCTTTGTTTTCGCCCATGTCAAGGCTTTATATATTTAATTGTAAAGTATATGTTTTGTCATTAACTAGTAATGATAGGATCTGGGAGAGAGAGAGAGAGAGTAGAACGGAGTGAGAGGTGGCGCGCAGTGTTTTTTGTCCCGCTCGATGACGTCACGGCTGGCTGCCTCGCGGGGGTTGGTGGAGAGAGGTCCTTACCATGCTGCAAGCCTTGTGAGTGGTCGGTCGACTCGTAACCGTTGTTTTCCCACGCGGCTCGAGCTAGTGCGAGTATATATACTGGTTCCTCGCCACTCTCTCAGTCAGATCTGGTTTCTAGAACACACTCATCTTTTTTTCCTTGCTATCTATTCCCGCTCCGCCCCTGAGAATCTTTTCCTCTGCCTATCTCTCATTTTCCATATCTCTCACCACCTTTATTAACATATATCCCCTCTGGTTAACTCTGCAAAATCAGCTTCATGCTGGCCAGTTGTATTGTGTGTTAAGGTCTGATATAACCTGTGTATGTTAGTTGTTAAGATAAGTGGATCACAAAGCATTGGTTGGCTTTCATATTGCTTTTATATCCTTTAGTTATTAATGTTCTGCTGGATTAGATAATGCTAGACTAGGAGTCTGATATAATAGGTATTGTTTCCTATGAGTGCTGGCTTTAGTTAAAAGCGGCACGACATACCTGAGAACTGGAGTTGATTGAGTAAATTCTAGTCTGTGTGCCATTGAGAGTAGAGCATGCACGAATGAGGGCTTTTTGCCTATACCATTCTGCACTGTTCTGGTCTCGATTGTTTGTCTTTGAGGTACGCCAGGAGAACGCTTAATACTTCGGAATTAAGGTTTCTCAAGAGAGCTACCCTTCATTATAATGTAATATTTGACGCACAGACTTGAGATTTGCACTAGGCTATGCAGCATGCCATGCGCACCAGTATCTCGTATCATTGACTCTAGCTAGACTTTATCAATCATAATAGACATTAAGTATATTAACCTAATTACTCTTTTTATGCATACCCATTTATGATTACACAAGCATTTCGCAGCCTAGTTTGATGTATTGAGACACAAACGACTTAGGCTCTTTTTGTTGATAGGAATACTGCATTGTGGCGATTATTATTAGTGTTGTAGTGTTTAGGATATTCTTGGCTCCAACGGCATTATATATTCTGCCTTTTTGTGTGCATAGCCTGCACGAGCATTGTTCCGCTGCCTGCCTTTTTGGGTTCCATTTCCGATACGAGCATCTTTATAACATCTAACATTTAAAGAAGATTCCTTGTTAGTGTTGAAGGACTTTAGTGCACTTTCTTTCATGCAGGAGTGCCTGACATTTATTGATTAAAGTAACGTAAGCTGTAACTTCTCTTACCACCTTACTTTGCATACCATAACCAAGCACCTTCGGTTATAGGTAGTAATAGGCTGTTTTCACATAACATTAAGCCTAGAGTAGACGCACATTTATTGAGAGTTTGATAGCCTATTATTGCATATAGAACTCTGTAGAGTATTTGTGTTCTTTGTTCACTGGGAATATACTTCAGAGGTTGGAGCTAGCGCTTTCCGTTGTAACATTTATGCCATTACTAGTCCAATGAATAAGAGCCCTGATATATTTGAACCCCAGTCGTAACAAATGGCGACCTTACCTAGGATTTGGTGAACCTACATTTATTAGCAGGGAACATTTGTTGTTTTGGAGAATATTTTGCGGGGATCAGCAAGAATATATTTTTTTTTGCAACATAGTATAGCCCTTGAGTATTTCCGAGAATTTTTGTGTGTATATCGAGGTATAAGAGTTTGGGGTGCTTCTTTTCTGAATATTGTGGTGAGAAATTTTTGTGAGCATCATGTCTTATACCGGATCAGAGGAGAATGGAGACACAGTACGTAATGTCGAGACTGAGGAACAGCAGTGTGATGATGTGGTTAATCAGGTGAACTGTGAGGAGGATGCTAGGATATTTTTGCAATGGCCTGTTACTGCCGAGCGGTTGGTGGGTGTGAATCGGTACGGTCTTCAATGCCTGGCCACAGCTATCGGTCATGCGGGTACTAGCAGCATGACCAGGGATAACTTGATAACGTGTGTACTGGGCAGGGTGACTGGTGAGCGAGATGGGTTGAGTGCTCAGAGCCCTTCGGCCATGCTTCCCCTACACTCGACTCCCAGCCATCCCAGTAGTTTGCCGACCCCGGGTACGCTTCCACAGGTGGGTGGTGACTGGCAGGGTGGGTTGCCCCTGGGGGGACCACCGGTAATTTCAAACATTGTAGCACCTTCACCTCCTCAAGGGTTATCTCCAGAATTATTGTTTAAGCTCGAATTAGCTAAGATCGAAGAGAGAAAATGCCAGCTTCAGCTTCAGCAGCAACAAAGGGCAGGTGAGCTCCAGCAGCAAATAGAATTAGCCAAGATAGAAGAGAGAAAAACTATCAGTCAGGAGCACATAGAGCTAGCAAAAATCCAAGCTGATTTGGAGTCGACTAGGTACTGTGCCGACATGGACGTAGAGAAGTCGCGAGTAGAGGCAACGGGACAGCGACTTGGGGCTGGTAACCGTGTTCATGAGCAGTCTCTCTCGCACTTATTGAAACTGGTTCCGGTGTTTGATGAGAGTGGTGTAACAGAATTTTTCACACGCTTTGAGAAGAAGTGCCAGGAACACCAGTGGCCAGAGAATAAATGGGCAGCACTTGTATCCTCTAGATTAATAGGCAAGGGTCTTAAAGCCTATGATGCGTTACCTTTGGAGTTATGTATTGTGTATGAGGATCTCAAGGAGGCTGTCCTGAGGGCTTACGAATTGCAACCAGAAACGTACCGTTTGAAGTTCCGGGGTGTAACTAAGGGAAGAGATAGCACCTTTTTGGAACACGCCCGGGACTTGTCCGATGCTATGGGAAACTGGCTCCGATCTGAGAAGGTCACAACATTTGATGAAATTAAGCAGTTAATGATGTTGGAGCAGTTCTTTAAGAGCACGGGCGGTGATCTAACTTTGAACTTGAAGGAGAAAAACCCAAGAACTCTAGTCGAAGCAGCAGAAATGGCTGATCGACGGCTGTCGTTGATTCGGGGTTGCGGGTCCTCACAGAAGTACGATGTAGGTACTAAGGACCGTTATCCTCCCCCTCCCCGTAACAATGACACATTTAAACAGAAGAGCCATGAAACTAAAACTGAATCCAAACCTTACACCACACCGTATGTGAAAAGTCAGGGGCCTTTTACATCACAGTATAAGCCGAAGCCGAAATTTATGTGTTTTAGTTGCCACCAGGAGGGTCATAAGGCAAATGAGTGCCCTAGTCGACCTCCTCCGGCAGCCGTGTCTTTTGCTCACGGCATTGGAGTGTTCAAGAGGACATCGGAGTTTGTTAGAGGCATTTCTTCCGAGGTAAATACACTGCCAGTGCAGAAGGATCCGGAAGGCTTATTCCCTGTCCGTGATGCCTTTAGTGACCACAGGGGACTCGGTTGTGTGGAGTGGGGGGGTAGAAGACATGAGGTGAGAATTTTGCGTGACACTGGGGCATCGCAAACACTGTTGAGAAATTTCACTGGTAAACCTGTCAATACGGCGCGGGTGGTTGTGGTTCAGGGAGTTAATGCAACAAGGTCAAACCCGCTTGTGAGAATGAAGGTGGAAGTTGATGGTGTGACTCGTGACCTGGATGTAGGGATTGTGGAGAAGTTACCTGTTGGGGGCGTCGACCTCCTTCTCGGCAACGACTTTGCGGGACCTACTTCTGAGGCTCCACCCTTGGTCGTTGCCGAGAAGCTGGCCGACGTGAGTGGGGAGGAGCAGGAGTGGGTTGAGAAGTGTCCGGTGCAGCCTATGGCGTGTGTTATCACCGGAGATCCTGCATCCAGGGAGTTATATTCTGGTCAACAATCTTTAGATCAGCGGAGGAAGGGTACCGAGAAGGGGTTGAAAGTTGATGCGGTTGAGAGTTTAGTATCAGCGGACATTCTCGGAGACTCGGTATTAGGACCAAATATCGAGTCTGAAGAAGACCCAGTAACTGTTGTGGAAAAGGCAGAGGATGGGCTTAAAAAGACGATGAGACAGCAACGGTACGCAGAGAGAGAGCAACGGGAGGCCAAATTTAATGTAGGAGGGGGGCATGAGGTGTTTCGCAAACACTTGGATAGGCTTGCTCCTTCGGACATTCGTAAGTTGCAATTGGAAGACCCGGAGGTTCTTGAATGTGGTACCGGTGCTGTCGAGTTGAAGGAGGACAGTGTTGCACAGTCGAGAGATGTAGCAACGAGGTACCCTGACGCGTACCCTATGAGAAATGGGTCAGCGAAGACGGTGGTCCGAGGCTTGCTAGTGTATTTTTCCCGGTATGGTTACCCGCAGGAGATTCATGTTGTTTTGTTTGCTGCACGGGAGGTACCTGGGGAAAGTTTGGGATTCAGCCCTAATGAGCTCGTCTTTGGACACCGTGTCAGAGGGCCTCTCCATATGGTTGAAGAAGTATGGGAGGGCGCAGAAAAACCTTGTTCTATACTCAAGTATGTCCTCAACAGTCGAGAACGGATGTTGCGCAGTCTGGAGTTGGCTGGCCGTAATTTGACTAGCTCTCAGGCCCTCATGAAGGACAGGTACGACCTCAAGGTTGAACTCAGGGAGTTTCACGTGGGTCAGGAGGTGTTGATTCTACTGCCCCTTGTAGGTCACCCCTTATCCGCGAAGTACACTGGTCCTTATAGGGTGGTGGAGGAGCTATCGGACCTGGTTTGCTTGGTAGCCACTCCAGACAGACGGAAGCGCAATCAGTTATGTCATGTTAATCCCATGAAGGAGTATGAGAGGCACCCCCCTGAGCCTCTCACTGTGCCTGTGATGACATTTAGCAGTCAAGGTGGAGAAGGAGAACGGGGCAGTCAAGCTCAGGTGGAGGATAACTGGAAGGATAGGAAGTTCAAATGGGCGCCTGAGTGTGAGAAGGTGTTTGGAGAAGTAAAACACCTGTTGTGCACTCACCCGATCCTCAGGGCCCCTGACTTTAGCCTACCTTTCCAACTAGCAACGGAGGCTAGTGGTGTGGGGGCTGGTGCCGTCCTTGTGGAAAAGGACGATGATGGGCTGGAGCATCCTGTTAGTTTCTGCTCGGAGAAGTACAATTCGGCCCAGGGGAGCTGTTCTGTTGTCAAGGAGGAGCTGCTGGCGGTTGTACTTGCTCTGAGGCATTTCGAAGTCTGTGTTCCAGCCTATGGTCCGGTCGTTGTAGTTTACCCAGATCATCACCCTCTCAAGTTCTTGGACCAGTTTCACAATCGGAATATGAGGCTGACCAGGTGGTCACTAAGGTTATTGGTATATAACCTGGACATACGCCATATTGCCGGTTGTGACAACGTGGTTGCAGATGGTCGTTCAAGGGTATATGATCCTGGGTAGATTGACACACGGGTAGCCTCCTGCTTTAGTTTGAATAGTATTTTGCGCTTGGTGCTTGTTGGCTCGCGGTTGTAGCCCAGCGTATTGGGTCGTAAAGCAGGAGTTGAGCGTTTGGTATAGAAGAAAAAACTAGGCTTGCCCCTATAGTGCAGCCGAAATAAACAAATTAAAAACATAAAAATCAAATAAAAAAAACTTTCTTTGATAGTTGAATTTTTTTTTCAGTATGTTATAGCAGTAATTCTGAGTTGCACTCCTCTCAGAATGCTGGGCTAGAGAAGGTCGGTCTTGAGGAGCATAACTACATATAATTTAACCTATTGTGTTGGGAGGGTTATAATTTTGAAAAACTGTTTTGTTGAAGAACTGTGCCATATATTTTACTGCCGCTGGGTGATGGGAAGTGGAGATATAGCATGGGTTCTAACCATCAGATTTTTGTGAGCCTTGGGGCCTCTGAGAAAAATCTTGGGGGGGGGGTGTGACGTTGACCACTCCGTTAGAACCGCATGGCTTGTCCTACAGTGACTCGCTAGGATCGCCAGGGCAGTGGATGGGGCTACAGTTTATGTATTAGAGTGTGCTTTATTTCATATGAGAGCTCGTGTCATGGGCAGTCCAGAAAGGCTCTTTGTTTTCGCCCATGTCAAGGCTTTATATATTTAATTGTAAAGTATATGTTTTGTCATTAACTAGTAATGATAGGATCTGGGAGAGAGAGAGAGAGAGAGTAGAACGGAGTGAGAGGTGGCGCGCAGTGTTTTTTGTCCCGCTCGATGACGTCACGGCTGGCTGCCTCGCGGGGGTTGGTGGAGAGAGGTCCTTACCATGCTGCAAGCCTTGTGAGTGGTCGGTCGTAACCGTTGTTTTCCCACGCGGCTCGAGCTAGTGCGAGTATATATACTGGTTCCTCGCCACTCTCTCCCTCAGATCTGGTTTCTAGAACACACTCATCTTTTTTCCCTTGCTATCTATTCCCGCTCCGCCCCTGAGAATCTTTTCCTCTGCCTATCTCTCATTTTCCATATCTCTCACCACCTTTATTAACATATATCCCCTCTGGTTAACTCTGCAAAATCAGCTTCATGCTGGCCAGTTGTATTGTGTGTTAAGGTCTGATATAACCTGTGTATGTTAGTTGTTAAGATAAGTGGATCACGAAGCATTGGTTGGCTTTCATATTGCTTTTATATCCTTTAGTTATTAATGTTCTGCTGGATTAGATAATGCTAGACTAGGAGTCTGATATAATAGGTATTGTTTCCTATGAGTGCTGGCTTTAGTTAAAAGCGGCACGACATACCTGAGAACTGGAGTTGATTGAGTAAATTCTAGTCTGTGTGCCATTGAGAGTAGAGCATGCACGAATGAGGGCTTTTTGCCTATACCATTCTGCACTGTTCTGGTCTCGATTGTTTGTCTTTGAGGTACGCCAGGAGAACGCTTAATACTTCGGTATTAAGGTTTCTCAAGAGAGCTACCCTTCATTATAACGTAATATTTGACGCACAGACTTGAGATTTGCACTAGGCTATGCAGCATGCCATGCGCACCAGTATCTCGTATCATTGACTCTAGCTAGACTTTATCAATCATACTAGACATTAAGTATATTAACCTAATTACTCTTTTTATGCATACCCATTTATGATTACACAAGCATTTCGCAGCCTAGTTTGATGTATTGAGACACAAACGACTTAGGCTCTTTTTGTTGATAGGAATACTGCATTGTGGCGATTATTATTAGTGTTGTAGTGTTTAGGATATTCTTGGCTCCAACGGCATTATATATTCTGCCTTTTTGTGTGCATAGCCTGCACGAGCATTGTTCCGCTGCCTGCCTTTTTGGGTTCCATTTCCGATACGAGCATCTTTATAACATCTAACATTTAAAGAAGATTCCTTGTTAGTGTTGAAGGACTTTAGTGCACTTTCTTTCATGCAGGAGTGCCTGACATTTATTGATTAAAGTAACGTAAGCTGTAACTTCTCTTACCACCTTACTTTGCATACCATAACCAAGCACCTTCGGTTATAGGTAGTAATAGGCTGTTTTCACATAACATTAAGCCTAGAGTAGACGCACATTTATTGAGAGTTTGATAGCCTATTATTGCATATAGAACTCTGTAGAGTATTTGTGTTCTTTGTTCACTGGGAATATACTTCAGAGGTTGGAGCTAGCGCTTTCCGTTGTAACATTTATGCCATTACTAGTCCAATGAATAAGAGCCCTGATATATTTGAACCCCAGTCGTAACATTGTTTACTTAGACTGCGCACAGGTATGCGCAGCGTGAAAGACAAATAATGCCGGCTCAGGTAGATGCGTCAAAGGTACCGCTCAAGGGGGTAGAGGTCAAACGGACTGAGGTCAAGTTAAATTAATATTCAATTTAGTGCAACGTTAAATTGAGTTTAGAAGATATGAACTTCGCGTTACTCAAGATGGAATGATAATATAATTTAGTATTTAACTATCAAAGAATAGATGTGAATAATCTCTCACACGATACACAAAAAATATATTCAATTGTAAATGAGTTAAAGTCACACGGAATGTAGAAATCAGATTCACTGTAAATATGGTGAATAAATTATAGCAGCATGATAGCTATAGCTAAGTCGGTTTGAATGAATTGACAAACGCCAAATAATATGATTTAATGCAGAACAAAGTAGTATTAAATAAATAGACGAAATGAGGGCTAGTGTACGAGTTTGAATGAATTAACAAACTACTGGATATAAAATATACGCGCAGAACAAAGTAGCGTTTTTGAATAGCCAAAATGAAAGGCTGAAACAGTGAGTTTGAATGACTTAACAAACTACTGGAATAAAATATAAAGACGCAGAACAGAATAGCGATTTACAATAACTTTAACACTTACGCTGCGGGCATATTTGGGCTATTTAGGGCATATTCAGGCACTCCTGAATGATTAATCAAGCATGGAGGTGTGGGGAGGTGTGGCAGAGTGGTCTTGCCACTGGACTGGTAATCCAATGGACCCGGGTTCGAATCCCAATATGTCAATGGGAAGATATTATTGGGATGGAATTTGTGCTGTACCTAGTATCAGTGCATTACCACAGCACACCGAAATGCCAAATAAATACCCTCATTGTTCCCTGATTGAATAGCATTGTATGAATATTCCCATATTCACAAATATGCTACAGGGGGGCAATGCCTAGTGAGTTAATTGCTCAATAGGTGGCGTTCTGAGAGTGAGGGTCCGAGCCTGGGGGATGAGACTGTGAAGCACAGAGGCGAAGCAGCTTCAGAGGTGGAATTGCTTCGAGCCGTGAAGTTTCGCATGTCTCACTCCCTAGACTGGAGCAAGACCTCACGGGCCTCACCGTGTTCAGCGGTAGAGTGTAAAGGCTATCAGCCTATGCCCGAGAGGGAGTAGTTGGAATATAGAAAAAAAAAAAAAAAAAAATCTGTATTAAATGAACTGTATTCTGCCGAAAACTAAGCGAAAATAGCTTCAAAATGAGACCAGAACGGGCTTCGTAGGTGGCGGGTTTCACCCGCAGCGGTGCCCTAGACATGCGGGAAAACCGCTAATTATTAGCTCTCGCTCGCTCGGCAATACTGTTGTGAGACACCCGCGCGAGATACAGTCTCCCTCAGTGAGCGCCTCGCTGCTCTGAGGGTCGGAGGTAGGTCCCTCACGCTCGCGCCAATTGACACTCGATTTCTACGGCTTTCACAGGCTTTTAAAGCCTGGAAATTGCTGTAAATTGCCTGGACATTCCGGAACGTCACCCTCAGTCAATGGGTTAATAATCTTATGAAAAGATATAGATAGAGAACACAGTAGTATCATATAAATAACCCAAAATAATAGGCGGTTGAATATAGGAATATATAATCTGAATTCCTAAATTGTAAGTAAAAGAATTACATAAACCAGGTAACGTATATGATTAGATTATTCACAAGAACTAATACAATTAGAAATCTTGAACATAGATTAATTCTAACTCAACGGGGGGTTTTTACTTTATACTCTAAGTAATCTCTTATAACAACTGGATGTAGCACTGTCTTGAGTATAGGGTTTTTAAGTTTCAAGAAGGAAAATAGCTTTCGTTACACACTTCACTTCGACTTGGACACACAAGGACTAATAACACAACAGAATAAAATCTGGGAGCATTCACTAAGTATCACGTATAATATCGACTATGTAACGTAGATAAAAATAGTTGAAGACATGCTTGAACATAAATTATATAGATCACAAACCGTACTTATATAAAATCAAGCACGGATCTAAGTTCGATTAATTTCACACGTATACTATATTGACGAGGGGAGTCCTAGAAGCGCATCTCTACGAAAAAGTTAAATTGAACACTCGCATATTTTATATTACCTTCACAATAATTACCAAAATTTATAAACACAGAGACACTTAGGGTATTTTTTTTTCTATGTGATTGAGGGAGGCAAAAGGCATAACTACCTATAGCGAGTGCCTCCCCCATAGTTGAAAGAGTGACAGGGCCAAATTCAAGGGACGTTCGAGCCAAAATGCCTGGACACACGGAGTTTGAAGCAATTTAAGTCATAGGAAGAGGGAAAGACTGATTCTGGGAGAGAGTTCCAGAGCTCATCTGTTGAGTAGAAGAAAGTTTGTGAGTAACGTTTCACTCCTTGGTTGGAGAGTTGCACAGAGTAGGGGTGGGATTGAGTTGCAAGACGGGTACCACGTGCCCTACGTAAAGGAGGTGGTATGCACTGGGAAAGCTCTGAGGAACACTGATTATTATAGTAGCGATAGAATAGCGAGAGAGATGCAACATTGCGGTGGAGAGAGAGAGAGATTGCAGAGAGTTGGTGAGTGGTCGGGAGTTAATGATACGAAAGGCCTTCCTTCAACTTTGTCTAGGAGAGCAGTGTGAGAGAAACCTCCCCACACATGTGAACAATACTCAATACAAGGGTGTACTATGCCCCTGTACAGAGCAAGAAGCTGTGCAGGGGAAAAGAACCCCCTAAGGCGGTTGAGCACACCCAGCTTCTGGGAGGCTGCCTTAGCAAGACTGGTAATATGGTCCTTCCAAATTAGAGCAGAAAAAAAAGAGACACCAAGAATATTGAGAGAAGATGAAGGGTTGATTTTTGTATGTTGAAGAATAAGGGACAGTCTGCTGGGAGATCCTGACGGGTAGATAGATGGAGAAATTGGGTTTTGGAAGCATTAAAGTTAACAAGGTTTTCTCTGCCCCAATTGGAAATAGTATTTAGATCAGAATTTAAGAGTTCTATGGCTTCAATACGTTTGTCGTTGAGGTTTTGCTGGCTGGGGCGTTCTGAAAAACTAATGGAGTAGTGTAAGGTTGAGTCGTCTGCGTATGAATGGATGGGAATTAAGGTACAGTTAAGTAGATCATTTATAAAAATTAGAAAGAGAATAGGAGATAGGACAGAGCCCTGAGGAACACCAGAGTTTATAGGGCGAGGAAGTGAACAATGGCCGTCCAGAACTGCGGCTATGGAACGGCCGGAAAGGAAATTAGAGACAAAGGCACAGATGGAGGGATAGAAACCGAAGGAGGGTAGTTTAGAAATTAAAGATTTATGCCAGACTCTATCGAAGGCTTTCGATATGTCTAGTGCAATAGAAAAAGTCTCACCGAAGTCCCGAAAGGAGGATGACCAAGAGTTAGTAAGATATGAAAGAAGATCACCAGTAGACCGACCTTTAAGGAAGCCATACTGGCGATCTGAGAGCAGATTATGAGAAGAGTAATGCTTAAGAAATTTGGAAGCAAGAATAGTTTCAAAAACTTTAGAAAGACAAGAGATGAGAGCAATTGGACGATAGTTGGAGGGTTGAGAGCGGTCACCCTTCTTTGGGACAGGTTGAATGTGAGCAAACTTCCAGCATGAAGGGAAGACGTTAGAGGATAGACAGAGACGAAAGAGTTTGCCTAGGCAGGGAGTCAGCACGGAAGCACAGTTTTTGAGAACAACAGGAGGAACACCGTCCAGACCGTACGCCTTCTTAGTATTAAGCCCAGAGAGGGTAGAAAGTACATCTTTAGAAGAGATTAGGATATTAGGCATAAGTAAGAGAGAGTAGGGCGGAGAGGGAGGAATAGCACTGGAATCATCCAAGGTGGAGTTTCTAGCAAAAGTTTGAGCGAAGAGTTTAGCTTTGTCAGAGGAAGATGTGATGGTTGTGCCATCAAAGTGGGAAAGGGGAGGGAAAGACGAGGAAGAGAAATTGTTGGAGAGGTTTTTGGCTAGATGCCAGAAAGCTTGGGAAGAGCTAGAGTTGAATAGTTCAGTGCATTTATTATTGATGAAAGAGTGTTTGGCAAGTCGAATAACAGATTTGGCTTGATTCCGGGCAGAAACATAGGAAGAATGAGAGTCTTGAGTTTTAAGGCGTCGGTACCGTTTGAATGCTTCCTCCTTATTGCGGACAGCAGTAGAACAGGCGTGAGTAAACCAAGATTTTTTAGCATTAGTCTGAGAGAAAGAGAATGGAATGTATGCTTCCATGCCCGATAGGATTACCTCGGTAATGCATTCAGCACTCTCCGAGGGGCCCCGGCCACGGAAGCAGAAATCATTCCATGGGAAATCAAAGAAGTACTGCTGGAGAGCCTGCCAGTCGGCAGCGCCAAAGTGCCACAAGCGCCGCCGGCTAGGAGGATCGGGTGGCCGTACTGGAGAGATAGGACAGGTGACAGAGATAAGTTTATGGTCGGAGGAGCCCAAAGGAGAAAAAAGATCGACAGTATAAGAAGAAGGGTTAGAAGTTAGAAACAAGTCAAGAATGTTGGGCCGATCTCCAATGCGATCCGGGATACGGGTGGGTTGCTGAACTAACTGCTCTAGGTCATTTAGGATAGAAAAGACGTAGGCTTGTTCGCCAGGTGGATCAGTAGTGTGAGAGGAGAGCCATTGGCGGTGGTGAACGTTGAAATCTCCTAAGATGGAGATTTCTGAGAAAGGAGAAATGGATAGAATGTGTTCCACTGTAGAGTTTAGATAGTCAAAGAATTTGGGAAAGTTGGTAGAGTTAGGGGAAAGATAGACAGCACATAAATATTTAGTAAGAGAATGACAGGAAAGTTTGATCCATAAAGTTGAGAATTCAGAGGAGTCGAAATCGGGAACATGAGAGCAAGTGAGTTTGTTGTGCACATATGCACAACATCTGCCTTTGGCTTTGAAACTATGATAGAGAAAGTAGGAGGATACAGAGAAGGGGCTGCTGGATGTTACTACAGACACCTGAGTTTTGGTGAGGAAGAGAAGATCAGGTTTGTAGGAGGAGAGATGGTGCTCAACAGAGTGAAAGTTAGAGGAAAGTCCGCGAATGTTCCAGAAATTAATAGAAAGAGTAACAGGCCGAGGTCCAGGTAATTGTGTGGGGTCGTCAGAGGATGGTCGGTCGGGTGTGGGGGCATTTATGGTCCCCCCTCCTGGGGACTCCGAGGCTGGGCTAGAATTCATCATTTTGTTTTTTTTAATTTTGGTGTGGAGGAATGAAGTGTGGTGTGCATGTTTAGTGTAGTGAAGTGGATAGGAGGAGGAGGTGTTTGTAAGAGCTAGCTGGATTGCTCTCAGTGTAAATGAGGCACAAAGAAAATCAGTAAGAGAGGCCAAGCAAATGAAACAGGAGTTCCAGCTACTCATTATCACATGCCTATAACCTCACCTGGGTCTAGCCCTGATCGATTGGTGCCTACAATCTCCCCAAATGGGTGTAGAGGAGAGGTAATTTCAATGAGGGAGAATCTGGACGACGTAGGACTCGTAGCTCTTCCTCCGGCTGGACATCAAAGGGAGCTGCCTCTCTCACGGATAGAGAAGGTTGTTCCTGGTTCCTTTCACACACTCTAGTTCGCCACCCTAGTTGAACTTTACTATAGAGACAGGCTTGTCCCATAGAAAAGTCTAGCCAACACTTTTCTCTACCTTCTAAAAGCTGAACCAGTGGAAGGTATTACCCATGTTTGCATACCTTCCCTCAATTTCAGTCAGGCTATATTTGGAGGATAATTTTTAACTCAATTTGACCTATCACAGAATAGTAGGGACATGGGAACTTCAGTCTTTTCATCATTGTGAAGGCAATCATTATTCTAAAAATACACTTACCCTAATAATACATGTACAATGGTATTCTCTATATCTTCAGATTATACTCTTTATATAAAAGGCTTGCATGGCTGTATGATAAAAAAAAATCTTTGATTCATCTTTCCTGGCTTTTTCTATGTTGCAGGCCATGCTTTTGTTCCTTCTAACTCCTTTTCTATTATTTCCACTCTTCAAGTGAGGTACTGTAGAGGTGATTCTCTTGGTCCTATCTGTAAAGGTATTGTACTGGATCTTTATGCGGAATTAGCATAAACTATTCTTCGTCGTATTCCAAATCCGGCTGCTGTTGAGTGCCTGCCTTTCGTGTTTGTCTCAGGCTCTGCAATTGGCTGGACAGGGGCCTCTGTGATTGGTCCGTGTTCGAACTTCTGGTAGGTCCTGGATGTGGTGACCTTTGGCGGGTAGTCTGTCCTATACCTGCAGGGATTAGAGCATGGGTACGATCTCCTTGTTGGGTAGACTGTACTATCTCTGCAGGTATTAAAGCACGGGAAGCTAGGGGGAACTGTGTGGTTTCCCTTTCCAACTTCAGCTGTGTCTTTTTCCTTGTCCTTTTGCTCTCCGTCACTGCAGCTGTCTTGATTCTTTTAGGTTGTTCATTTACCTGCATTGTTAGGACCTCTGCGGGGTTTTCTTTGTCCCTGGTTTGCAACCCCGTCATCTCATAATTATATATATATATATATATATATATATATATAATATATATATATATATTTTCTTTAATACATACGAGGTTGAAAGAAATGGCAATTTCTGCGTTGGAAATTTTATTATTCAAAGTTTCCAGGTCTCTGATGAGTTTTCGCTGGGTGGCAGGAAGTAGATGAAGGAGATGAGCAAAATTCATGGTGGTACAGGGTTACATTAAAGTACATGAAGATACAGGATATACGACGCGTTTCACTGGACAACCAGCATTATCAAGTAAGGAAGGAATGATATAAAAGGTAAACAGGAAGGGTATATATAGAGGGTGGAGGATCAGAGGAGGCGGAAAACAGGGGGCAAAAGTCTGCTATTGGTGGAAGGGTAAACTAGGAGAGAGAAAGGGGGTAACCGCTTCACGCATGCGCACTGGATGCGGGATGGTGGTCGGTAGGTGGGGTCGAAGCTGATTGGCTGCGTGTCGAGGGGCGTGGCCTAAGTTGTGTGGCGCCTGCAGAAGACGAAGCTGAAGGAGGTAGCGCGGGGGGCTGCGTCAAGGGCACCGGGGGGCGAGGAGGGGTGTTAGGTCCTGTAGGGTAGTGCCTTTTGGCAGAAGGAAGGATCTGAAGGTCCAGAGTTTGGTTGTTGATGTTGGGATGTAAGGCTTGGATATATAAAGCTTTGAGTATAGGTAATCTCCTTGGGTCACTTTCTTTATCGAGTATGGTGGTGTGTTTCTCTAACTCGTTGCGTGTGAGGTGAGGGTGGTTAGGGGTGAGATAGTGGTCTTTGATGGCTCCAGCCTGAAGGTGAAGAGTTAACCGACGTGAAAGACGAGTCTGCGTCATACCAATATAGGAATGAGGTCCACAGTCCTCATAATTACAGGTATGTTGGTAAATGACGTGATCGTTGGTCATCGGGCTCTTTATCTTGGTGGAGGCTGGTTTGTTGCGGAGAACGAGGTTGGAGGTCTTGGGGGATTTGTAATAAATTATTAATTTGATTTTGTTTTCCGGGTTGGTTGGGTGGACATGCTTGGAGATTATTTCTTTTAAGACGGCCTCGTCATTTTTGTGTTCAGAGGACATGTAATTGCGGTAGAAGATCTTAATTTCATGGGGGGGGTCAATGTTGGGAGGGCTTTGGGTGTACCATTTTTCAAGATGGTGGTTGATGGTGCTGGAGATGTCGGAGTTGGAGTATCCGTTATTTACTAAAACTTGGGATAGTCTTTCTAGTTCCTGGTGGGTGTCGGCCCAGGTAGAGCAGTGCGTGAGGGCTCTCCTAACATAGGCGGAGATGGAGGATAGACGATAACGGCATATCAACATATATATATATATATATATTGTTACGACTGGGGTTCAAATATATCAGGGCTCTTATTCATTGGACTAGTAATAGCATAAATGTTACAACGGAAAGCGCTAGCTCCAACCTCTGAAGTATATTCCCAGTGAACAAAGAACACAAATACTCTACAGAGTTCTATATGCAATAATAGGCTATCAAACTCTCAATAAATGTGCGTCTACTCTAGGCTTAATGGTATGTGAAAACAGCCTATTACTACCTATAACCGAAGGTGCTTGGTTATGGTACGCAAAGTAAGGTGGTAAGGGAAGTTACAGCTTACGTTACTTTAATCAATAAATGTCAGGCACTCCTGCATGAAAGAAAGTGCACTAAAGTCCTTCAACACTAACAAGGAATTTTCTTTAAATGTTAGATGCTATAAAGATGCTCGTATCGGAAATGGAACCCAAAAAGGCAGGCAGTGGAACAATGCTCGTGCAGGCTATGCACACAAAAAGGCAGAATATATAATGCCGTCGGAGCCAAGAATATCCTAAACACTACAACACTAATAATAATCGCCACGACAATGCAGTATTCCTATCAACAAAAAGAGCCTAAGTCGTTTGTGTCTCAATACATCAAACTAGGCTGCGAAATGCTTGTGTAATCATAAATGGGTCTGCATAAAAAGAGTAATTAGGTTAATATACTTAATGTCTACTATGATTGATAAAGTCTAGCTAGAGTCAATGATACGAGATACTGGTGCGCATGGCATGCTGCATAGCCTAGTGCAAATCTCAAGTCTGTGCGTCAAATATTACGTTATAATGAAGGGTAGCTCTCTTGAGAAACCTTAATACCGAAGTATTAAGCATTCTCCTGGCGTACCTCAAAGACAAACAATCGAGACTAGAACAGTGCAGAATGGTATAGGCAAAAAGCCCTCATTCGTGCATGCTCTACTCTCAATGGCACACAGACTAGAATTTACTCAATCAACTCCAGTTCTCAGGTATGTCGTGCCGCTTTTAACTAAAGCCAGCACTCATAGGAAACAATACCTATTATATCAGACTCCCAGTCTAGCATTATCTAATCCAGCAGAACACTAATAATTATAGGAAGCGGCAATATGAAAGCCAACCAATGCTTCGTGATCCACTTATCTTAACAACTAACATACACAGGTTATATCAGACCTTAACACACAATACAACTGGCCAGCATGAAGCTGATTTTGCAGAGTTAACCAGAGGGGATATAATGTTAATAGAAAGGTGGTGAAAGATATGGAAAATGAGAGAGATAGGCAGAGGAAAAGATTCTCAGGTGCGGAGCGGGGATAGATAGCAAGGGACAAAAAGATGGGTGTTTTCTAGAATCCAGATCT